>JAYMTK010001647.1:0-15765 GCA_036897405.1 Pelargonium myrrhifolium | reverse complement strand
GACAAGCCCTCGAAGTTCCCGACCCTAACGGAGCACGGGGCGGGCGGGTAACTATAACATGTCTTGCTCCAAACCCGAAATATTAATTAAATGATATAATTAATAGATTATTTGTATTTTAGTACTTAATTATGTATAATATTAACTTTTAGTCAATTTTAATTAAAAAAAGAGTAACATGTGCATCGGTTGACTGATATAACTTTATATCAGTTGCACTAATAAGGTGATGACACCTCATTTAAAATCATGGATCCAGACGAGTTGCTCCGCTCCCATAGATTCACTTGAGTGGGTATAAGTGAAATTTAATGAGGTGTCATCACATCACTGACTTGGGTAAGTTGCAACTGATATAAAGTTATATCAGTCAACTGATACACATTTTATTCTTAAAAATATGTACTAATAAATAATACTTTTATATCATATTGGACTAAGATTTTATTTAATATTATTCAAAATAAAAGAATTATAATTTTTTTAAAATTTTATATATTAAAAAACATAAAATTTGACAAAACAAGACGGGTTACGAGAAATCTCCGTCCCCGAACGGGGCATGGGGTTAGAGAACGGGGCGGGTTTGGGATCACATAACCCGCCCCATTTCCATCCCTAGGCTTAAGTGGGCCAACATCAAAACTTTATCACATTTTAAAATTCTCACATCTTCTCGTAAGCGCATTGAGCAGGGATAAAAGCTTATTATTATTATTATGAACCAACTTACAAGTTTTCATTACAAACAATTCATATCAATAATATCATAAAATTTCAATATTTTCAACTTGGTATAAGAGATTTGAAAGCTCCAAAATAGTTTTTTTATTTTCAGTCTTTGTGACTTGCGAGAGTTTCAAATCAACACCAGGTCACTTACAATCTTCCTTTCCTGGGCTGCGAGACACCATTATCCGCTTTCAAATACATCAAGCCAATATAACATAAGAGCTCCCAAACCGCACACCTCGAATTCAACAATACTAGATCAAAAAACACGAGTTCATAGTTCAAAACTTCAAACCATTAAAATGTTTCCAAATAATTTCTTTGATCAATATAAGGCCTCTTAATTTACTTTCAATCTTAATAGCATCATTAAACCTTGGGCCACTTAAAAAACTTATACATGTATATTGTAAAATTTTGTATCGCCTCTAACCTTTCCAATCAAGTGGCAACATGTAAATACTGGTATAAAGTTGTATGATAAAAACGCGTGCGTTTTTTTGTTTTGCAAATTCTAAGCATCGCCAAACATGTTGAACATTAACAATAACATAATATAAACCATTTTTTCAGAATAAAATGAATTAATAATAACATGAACAGGTCAACACATGCAATACTGCAAAATCCAGACTCTGACTTCTCTTTCATTTCTTCAACAATCTCAGATTTAAAAGTACATAAAATTATTATATAAAATAAAGCATGACACTCATGTCCATGCTAAAGAACAAATCTTGAGCCAATTTGCATCAATCCCTACAAGAACCAAATGATTCTATTGTAATCCAATACCCACTCAATTCTGCTATCAAAACACTCACCATATTCACTTCAACTATGCAGTATAATTATAGTTCTGTCAGAAAATTCTGTATCGATTTTGCACATTCTACCTTCAAATAACCGGGCGAAATGCTACATAAGTTAAAGGACTCTCCTATCCTATGCACTCTCACTAATAACCACATCTATCGAACCATTAGAAAGTAAAAAAAGAATTGAGTGAAATCCCGAACGGGGAAGCCTATCTGGGGTTGGACCAACCTCCTGCGAGAAAAAACAAAAAAAAAAAAAAAAGTTGCAAAAGACTTGGATGGATTGTATACCTTCTTCATGACTGCCAGAACACGTCTGGGTCGTTGCTATACAATGAGTGGTCTTGAATTTCCTGGTTAGCCACATGACGATCTATCAGCCTTGCTTGGATAATTTTACAAAGCAACAGTCCGGAAGGTAGCATCCACCACTCACTTTCATCCCTACACGCCACCAATCACAAGCACAAGAGTTTCGGTTACTAAAACAATTGCAGTGGAACCAATAGGAAGGCTACTGCAAGAATATAAAAGGTAATATAATGCATTGCAGGCTTACATGCTAAAATTCCAAGACTGAAAGTTAGAGTGCTTTTTGTTCGAGTGAGTCCTATAATGAATAAATCCACATACAAAGGCAACTACCTGTCATATAATAAAGAAACGGGATCAGGAATGTCGTTATCTAAATGGTGAACCGTAGCATGTCAATTTACTTTCTTATTCTTGAAACTAGAAAGCGAGAGACTTACAACATTGGTCAATGATGTGATATTCCACAGGGCATAAAGGCGTGCCAGACCCGCTGACCGCCTATGTCCATAGCTAAATAAAGCATTGATCCCAGCAGGGAATGGTAATAGTAAACCAAGAGGAAGAATAAACAGAACTAAGATGAAGTCCAATAAGGATATAGAATACATTTGCAGCAATGTAAGCAAGACTAGGCTGAAATCTCCTAAAAGAAGTATTGAGATCACCAAACCAACGAGATCCTGCAATGGATGATAAGAATCAGAATACCAAACACCAATCCATAATGTTTAAATTACTACTCTACAAGCAGTTTAAACTACCTGATGACCAACAGGTTTAGTATTATAAACTATAAATGAGAAGAGATAATATATAGGCCTCTTCTCCTTGAGGCCTCGTAAGCTCTTGGTGTGTAAAATCCCTCCAAACAACCTTTTGTTTGTAATTAGATCTTCACCAAATCTCAAATGATCTAGTGAATTTTCCCTATGGATACTGTACAAACTGCAAATGACAAGGTAAAAAAGTAAGTGACTCACTACAAAACTAAAAATAACAACAGAAAAGAGAGGACAGAAGTTCATAGTTACCTTGACAGCTGTTCAGATAGTGAAGATCCATCTAGGCTTTCAATTGATCTAGGCAAACTTCCAATTTCAGACGCATATAATACAAGTCCAAACTGGACATACCCAGAAGCAGTCGGCTGAAACGAAGCAAGATTGGCACGTACACCATATGTACTTAAAGAAGGGTTTGCATGTGTTTCAAGCCAACCAATAATATGACCAAAAGTTATCTTTAGGTGTCCAAGACGAACCAGCCGCAGCTGAGCATTTAGACCAGCCACTAATCGATACCAAATGGTTGGAGGGACGGACTGAAGGTTCACAAAAAATAGCAGTCAGCAACACTTCATTCCACACAAAATAGAAAAAACTTTGATTCAAGAATTTGCACAAACAAAAACAAACACAAAAATAAAAAAATCAGTTATTTCAAAGCAAATAAATAGTACCTGACTCATAAGGCTAGTGAGAATGTTATCACTCTGAAGGGAAAAAGGAGCCATGTAACTTCCATCTCCACCAAAAACCAAGGACAATGGAAACCTTTGATATAGACGAGGAGGAAGATCTGATCTCTTTTCATCTCCACCAAGGAAAAAATCCACATATGCAAGCATTAGATCAGATGTTGCAGCCAACTGCAGTTTAACAAGTGAAATATTAATGTCAAAGCCATTGATCTCTATATATTTCATACCAACAGGAAAAAAATAAGTCCATCATTGACTTCATCATACTTCAAATCCAGTTAAGCATGAACATACCCAACAACCATTTAAGTGGTAAAACAGAGAACCATAGTAATACAACATGCAAAGTCTATTACATCAGACAGAACGCCCCCATTGATGATTTAACAATTACCCTTTCCCAAGAACCTAAAGTGCTCAAAAGTACTGTAAAGAAGAAAAAACATTTGACTCTTGTTACATAAACATTACTAACACCACAACAACTAATGCGCCCACCAATAAGCAACTATTCTTTCTTGTTAGTTTTTTCTAATAATGAATTGGTAGCATATGAATAAAAATTTGTGGAAGACCGAACCTTAATCCCTTCATAAAGAGCTCGAGAACGACAGGAGCGTAAGCAAGCGTGGTCGTATTCTGATCGAACATAGTCACGAAGCTGTTGAAGTTTATTTTTTCGACGTCGTTGTAGCCATGCCCAGGCGAGTGGATATGTAATAATGGAGAGAATACTGTATATTGATCCTTCCCACCACTGATAGGCAGCTAAAACATTAATTTCATCCACAAATCTATTGAATGCATCCTCATATCTGCCAAGTGAATCAGAAGTATTTTATTAACAATTCATTCACACTACAATGTGATGCAATGAACAAACCATTATATTTTACAGTTTTTTATACAAAGAAGAATTTGTTGGAGATTATACCAATAGAATGCTAAATGTTTAACCTTCAATCATTACATGGTAGACAGAGTGCTTACACAATTTCTATAACTTGTTCTGGAGGAGAGTGAGGTAGGTGCCAAGGCTCACTGAAAGTATTTGGGCCCATGAAATACATTCTATGCACATGAGTCTGTGATTCTTCCGTTCTATTTGTTTCCAAAACCTGAATGAAGACAACAAAATGACACTTCGTAAGACTTATCAGTTTGCCTGCTGGGAGAAGATGAGTGGGGAAACATTAATAGCTCAAGGACATTCGTAATTCGTTAAACACAGACCTCATTCAGTGACTCTAGGAAGGGGAATGAGTGATCTATTCGAGAACCACGACGAGCCGGAGTAACAGCTGGTAATTCATCTCCAGCAACATATTTCATCCGTGCAACACTAAGCACTAGAGATAAAAGGATGAGGAGACCTAAGAGAGAGAAACCAAAATACCACGGCCCACCGAAAGTGTATATTAACTCTTCAAATGTGGTATGACAGTGTGGCATGTGATATCTGTCAGAAACACACTTGTACGGACATGGAGTTTCGGCAACACCACCTGTTAAAAGGATTAGAAAGAAATTTTAGAACAAATTTACGCAATAAGATCAAAAAACAAGAATCTAACTTTACAAGCCATAGTATACAGCACTACTCTCCACTGTCATCAAGAAAACAAAAATATCAAAGGCCAATGACTATCTCCAGGTTTCTAGACAAATATTTTGAGGCAAATGTCAAATTAAGATGCACCATAGATATCTAGTAGCATAGAGAAGAAACAGGAGGGGAGCTCAAGCGATACCGCGAACAGTGATATATATAGCCCGGCGTGGAAGCTCAAAAGATGGACAATCACGACAAAGAGCTCTATCAGATCCACTGACATTCTTATATGTGCCAACAGGGCATTCCTGCAATGAAATAGGCCACATGTCAACGCAGGGGTTTCAACACTATAAGGAAATAATTTTAAAGAACTGTCCATTGACTTGTTATGAAGAACAATATCTTAAATGAAGTAATTGTAAAAGAAGGCTAATAGTAAGTTTGCCCAGACTTTTCACAAGACCATGTGACGGGGTACAGCTTAATTAGGGATGTTATCATTAGGGTCTCTAAAAATCTAGGGTTTAGTTTAGGCTACTCCTGTTTCTACTCGAACAGCAGCAACAGCACAGCCTAGCCAAACATAATCATAGAGATATCTAAGAGTATGTTTATACAAGGTTAACAAAGCAGTTAATGAAGCTATCAACAAAGTCAAGTAAATTTACATCAACCAAGCATCAATGTTAGATATCATAAATTGTGTCGGACCATTTATGCCTTCATCCAAGTCTAAAGAATGACATGACAGAACAAAATTGAACGATTACCTCACAAAATATACCATACAGTCCTTTAGGGCAAGCTTTTCCAGTAATAGTCCCATTTCCCCCAGAAAGACCGTCTCCTCTACCAAATCCCCCCCTACCATTAGGGAAAGGAAAAAGAAAAGAAAAATAATCAATATTCAATCAGATCACCTCTATGAACAAGAACATTATTGGAAATCATTAAAAATGCCACATATGCAGGGAAAAACAAAGCACAGCACAAGGCCAAAAAACATAGGCAGGAATTAAACTAGAGAAGAATCACCGATCACGGACATCTTGTAGTAAGCATTTAGCCAATCTAAAAGGGTAAAAAACTAATTACACAAACTAGAGTTTTACAAACTAACTGAAGATCCAACAATTGTAATCAGCCCATCAAGTTAATAAACAGATGATCAAAAAATGCAATTTGAATTAGAAAGCAATTTGACTAACTTAAATAAAATGATATCATTATGCACACAACAAAATCATCATTAATATGGTAATTGGTAAACACATACTCAATATCTATGCTTCCTTTCACACTCGCGACTGGTAAATATTCATCCCCAATAGGTATATCTGACCAATGAAAATGAACCCTTCCACCACCTCCACCTCCACCACCATTCGGACTACCATGTCCTCCAACGGCTGAGACACTTGAAGAATCATGAAGGGCCAATGTCTGTACAAACAAAAGAATAGTACCACCAGATCCACCCCCAGGACCTACAGGACCAAGACTCGAGCGAGACATGACGTCATTTCTAATAGTTTCTCCAAAGCTTTCACCATCAGCTTTAAGTGAACCATCAACAGACAAACTTGATAATGGGTGTTCCAACGAACCCATCACTGTTCAAAGAAAATGCACAGAACATGTCTCTATCAAGAACAAGGATATATATAAAGATAAATAAGCATAATAAGAACAGGAAGGTTGGGTAAGCAGTTGGTTCGCAGTAATTACCAAATCATAATGGAGCAAAAATGTATCAAATGAAATGGGAAACCTTTTTTTTTAATCCAAATTTCAGAGCAAAATAAATTTTAAAAAAATTCAAATCACTTGCACCACCACTTCCAATTTTCTGTTCCAAAAAGATGTTAAACATAAAGTTGAAGTGAATCATTAGCATCCTTCAACACTCTAATAGTTCTAGGAATATGTGCAAACTGCGTTTAAATATCTCCACATAGATAAAAAAGAAGTATCTGATCCTTAACAGGTAATGAAGGGTTTGACCATTTTTTAGAAATATATTCTACAAAAAGAGCTCATTGGTAACATATGACAATAAAGGATGATTGACTAAGCCACAAGAGGAATGATGCCAATCAATTTTCTTCAACCATACAAGTGTGATAACAAATATTTCCACAAGATTCTAGCTTTGGGACTACAAGATTGCATGTTATTAAAATGAAAATTTCATTCTATCCAAAAGCTTACCGATAATACCACCGCCAGAAGTAGCACCAGCCAGTGTATCATTTCCACTACCACTACCGAGTTCACAAGGTAAATCTGCATCCCCATATGTAATACCACCCTCTATAAAACTGCCGTTATAGTACGCATCCCCACCTTTACCACCATGGCCACCACCACCACTGAGACCATTGTTGAAAACTTTTCCTCTGCCCACCCCACCAGAGCAACCTACACAAATCCAAAAAAGACGTTCCAAAACATTAAAGCATAGGTAAACTGGCTCAAAAGTTTACACCTTCAGTAAATGTATGAAGCTCTATAACTAGAATACTATGCCTGAATAAAGGCAAGCAGTTTATTACTAAAACTTCATTTTAACTTTGGCAGTTGAATGTGTATAGTTATATATGAAGCAAGAGGCAAAGACAATACCCAGCCCAGATGCACTAATTGCACCAGATGAGTGGACATCTACGGTCCTGATCCAGTGAAAATGAACAACAGATCCTGTTATGATCCCTTCAACAAGTATATCTTCAACTCGACAGATCTGTGGCAGCAAATACCAAGTCAACCATGAAAGAAACAAAAAAACCGAAGACCTCCATAGCACCGTGGACCATGTATAATTCGAACAAGATAAGTATATACACCTGAAGAGTGAAGGACAGCGAAGAGTTCACATTGCAGTCTTCAGGTGGATGAAGTAATTCCATGGGGCAGTCTTGAGGCTCACAATAGAGCCGTGGTGTCCTACCATTTTCCAAAACAAATATGTAATTGAGTAAACAAATGCAGCGCTAGAATAAGTAATCAGTGGTAGAATATAATTTCAATAGTATAACTTAGCACTGACAAAGCGTAACTTACACATCATTGTTACTGGCATTCTTCAAGGGACCACGCAGAACAGCTCCTGGACCGAGCTTCATACGGAAAACAGATGTAAGCACCCAAGGCCCAAAACACGAATAAAAGAAACAGAACTACATAAAATAATAAATACGCAGAAAATCTATCTCCATCAACACATATATCACAAGTTTTTACTGTGCACCTATAACTGTCTATAAACAATGCATGTGTTGGTAGCATGCGTATTCTTTTCATTTCTACTTACAACAGATGACCAGAAATTATGAATGCAAACAGATGACCATTGAGACTATTGTCACAACTAATATGTAGTCAATCTACATCACAAACAGAATTTCTCCAGAGGTCTGGAGTCTGGACCATTTCAAATATTGGATGCAAAATAAACGGTAGTAACAAACAATAATTATAACATAGCATATTTTTTACAACATATAATCATCCAAAAGGCCTAAAAAATTCTTATGATCGAGCTAATTGTTGATTTAAGATTAAAAAAAATTGGAGTGTCATTCACCTAGCTCGTCCTTCACGTCTTCGATTGAAACATGTCTATGGCTCTATGCTATTCAGTAATGCACTAAAACACTAGTCTATTTCATTGGTTGGTATAGAACTATATCATAGCTCTTCATCTGCAAGTATTTTCTTGAACTCCTAATCTTAATCGCTATTTACCTCATTATTAAAACTTTCTGACACTAAATGCTCATTTATCAAATTTTCCGTTTATTATGGTTCACTTTTACATTGATGGTCGGACATAGTGCCACATATGGTAGTAAACACTCTTGGCATCACTAATCCTTTTCAACATACCTAAAATCTCATTGCTAAGTAGTTGATTTAAACTTACAATTTGATTTGATCTGCAAGAGAGCATCTAAAGCAATAAATACTAGACAGGTTGCCCTGGACTTACATTGATGCCGTAAAATAAAGATAGAGTTAAACGTTGCGCTTCAATCACGTCTCCTGATCCAGTCAAGTTTAGAAACCCTTGACCATGGAGTCCCAGATTTGCATTAGAATGTATGACAGAAGATTCCTGACATCCAAATAAGTCACAGATTCAAACTTAATATCAACATAACTTACAAAAAGATAAAAAGATGTACCAATGGAAGAAATACCTTGAGAACCACTAGATTGCTGGCCTCAAGCAATGATGTTGCAACAATTTCATCATTACCACCACCACCATCTATAAGAACTTTGGAGTTCAACATCAAATGAATTTTGACAGACATCCGTAGAGCGCCATATATCTAAATCAAGTTGAAAGTAGAAAATATGATGAGTTAATCAGTAAAACATATGATAAACTATAATAGTCACTGACATAAGGGGAAAAAATTAGGTGGCACCTATGGTTTGTGGAAAAAGAAAGAAGCTTGACAAAGATAAAAATGGTGGCATCAATCAGAAAGAACAATGTAAAAGAGGCGGTAAGGGAACATCTAAGTGCAAGTGTGTAATCACATTTGTAACCCGGCATGAAAGCATCTCCCCATAGTTTAGATGCAACAAAAATGTGTTTTTTACCCAGGTAAGTTTGAAACCTGTCATTTTCATTTGAAAACATGACTTGAAATCTCGAAAAATTCACGTACTTCTGCTCACTATATAAATTGCTAAAAGTGGAAATCTTGTCATCATGGCAAGAAAGGCTGTTCAGAAACTACTGGTGGAATTTCATGTCAGCGGGGTAGAAATTCATCCCCAGGGAGATATCCATTTAATTACTTAAAAAGAAATTGAGTTAAAGATCTTTTCATCTTTGTCAAGTGAAAAAATAAATCAATATAAAAGCCATCAGGTGACCATTAAACAAGGAAAAAAGACGCTTGCCTTGATAACTGAGTCACTCATTAAAAGCTCTTCTGCCATTAACTCAAACTCTGATGAAGCATAATGTGCAAGACCAAAACTCAAAACAGCACTGCAAGATAAATGAATTTGTCCTCGTACCTACAAAATGTACAAAACGCTTCAATTTCAAGGAGAAAAATTAATTTAGATCATGCAATGATATAATTAATACCAAACACCGGAAGTAGACAACTAGACATGATGATCTTAAAAAATAAAACATAACAAATAAAATAGGTAATGGTTGACAAGGAGGGTGTGATGTAAAGCAACAAATCCAATTGAAAATAACTCTCTACTAAAAGTAAATGGTTCTTTTAACTACAATGGTGGAGTAGAAGATAGGATCAACAAACAGAAGAAAAAGAAAAGAAAAAAATTCAAATGACAAACAGCTGTATAAGAACGCAAATGAATTATGTAGAAGCTTGGTTTTGTTTCTGTTTTTCGTTAGTTTTTTTTTTTTCATTTGTTTCGAAAAACAAATACTAAAGCAGCAAAGCAAGCCATATCATGGTAGATAGTTTGGAACTCTGCCCCCACATAGTAATAATGATGACAGACACGCCTTTTATGAGAGCTCTAAATAAAATAAATTACAATAAAATACAACTTTGGAACATTCTTTTGCACTTCCAACATGAGGATCCAAGTGTATGCTTATAGTCATCTTTTACTCCTTCAATGGTTTCAACCTTCTTTCGAATGAAAGAAATGGGATAAAAAGATTCATCCCTTAATGAAACGGCCCTAGTTCCCTACATACCTTTTAACCGCCACATATTGACAACAACCAAGCTAGACTAACATCCACTTTGCTAAGCTAACCTTGTACAATAACTTAGAAGTCTAACGAAATGCATATATTGAAAAACAAGGGCAAATAATAAGATAATCTCAAACAAACAAAAAATAAAGAGCACACAATGCATAAAGCTCCCACCACTTTGAGGTATAGGGAGGGTCGTAACCTTATCCCTACATTTGCAAAGAGGTTGTTTCCCTGACTCAAACTCGCGACCACAAGGTCACAAAACAGCAACCTTACTATCGTGTAAGGCGTACCGTACCCTCAATTATCTCAAAAACTGGAAAATAAAAAATAAACATAGAGAGCTGGGAGTATCGGCCATGGTATTAGCGGTTGAGACTCAGCCAAAACTAAAATCAATTGGATCCAGGTGGGCGCTGTGCACCCACAAATTCATTGGGCAAGATATGAGTGTTAATTAATGTCGTGCTATACTCCAATTAGTTTTGTTGAGTCTCAGCCATTAACTCTTTGGTTGATATTCTTTTTTCTCTATGGACATAATAGTAGTAAATATACACACAAATATCAAGATAACAATTGATGACCTGCACACGGCTCCAAAACAAAGGAACAGAAGCCTTGGCATGATTTCGAACATAAACATTTGTCCACAGTGGCTGTTTGGGAAACTCCAGCAGAAGTGTGTCAGTTTCAGTTGATAAGTTGTGATTACTGATGATAAGACTCCTTGGCACAGCATCATAATACGTCCCTGCAGCACCTGAGTTGTCAGGACAACCGAGACTATGACCACCTGCATAGTATGACAAGCATTAGAAAACAATGCAGTCATATACCTCTCGACTAGATCAAATAAAACAATCACATATCGAACAATAGGCAAAGCTCATCTGGAATACAGAGAACACAGCAAGGGTCACGAAGCCAAAACATGAACCCAAAAATATTTAGATAATAGCAATAAAATTGGGACAATATGTTCAATAAGCGCGCACACACATATTAAAACTAAAAAAATTAAACTATAATTTATAATAATAAATAAACAATGCTGAAAAAGATCATTGACTCCAAATGTGAATATAACATTTCCTAAGGTAACTAAAAAGAAAATTAACAATGTCACCTGCTTGACAACAACAAAAAATTATAAAATTACATAACAGTTCTTACCATGAACTAAGATTTCCACATCATCATGCCTGCTGAAGACATCAATGGAAACTCTTCCACCGCCACCTCCTGCAAATCCATCACCACCAGAGGCATTTATCCTACCGCTTCCAGTCCTGCTCTTCATGCAGTCAAATTAATAATCAAGGATATTTAAAGGCTGCTTGTACAAATTATAAATCAAAATAATAAGCATTTAGCTATATAAGAAGATTTATCATTAAGAATGTAATAAAATGCCATTGGAAGGATGCACAATGTTCAAGCATACAACCAATTACATTTCAATGTACTAAGACATATACAGGCCATTGTTATCAAAGTGACTTGTCCAAGAATCGCACAGATTGTCATACCATTCGTCTCTGAGTTAGGGCTAAGACAAAATTCACAATACATTTCCACTACCTGCTCAAAACAGCCTACCAGAAGCCAATATCTAAACTCACTGGAAATATATGAAAGTTCTGATATTCTTGAATATGATGCATAAGAATTTCCATGTATTAGTGACTGAAACAGGTAACCTGTGATATGATACCTGACCTGACATCTGCTATAACATGCCACTAATAAAGTTAGCAAGTAACAGAGGGTAGCATGTTTCTAAAGATATTATTGCTGGAATAGTATATCAAAATTATAAAAATTATTTTGAGAAAAATATGAAGTTATAAAAGGAATCATTACATCTATCCAAACAGCTGCGGGAAGTTTGTGCGTACGTACAAGTCATCATCAAATAACACCTTGTGTACAATTTATTTCTTTCGCATCCTCAATGGCTTTTCATGAGATTAATGATTGTGAAGCCCATTATATTAAATTTCTACCTCATGCCTGTCCTTCCCATCAGATCTCACATTGATAGGGAGGTGATAGCCATCCAATCCATTTATGGTCATATGTTTATTATATCTAAGATAATATAAAACACTCTTGAAGATCATAAGGATGTATAATGTATTAGGCTACCATTTTATTTTGCCCACATAGCAGGCATTAAAGGAGTAAATAGTCCATAACTCCCATAAAAAGTAATTTAAGGAAACGGTATTGGATAGTTTTGCACCAAGAGTAGATTCTCACGCCCTCACTCCACTTCTTAGATTACTTGGGCATTATAAGTCAGCCTTTTTTCTTTGAAGTCTTCTGTTTCATTTTTTGAAAGGTTTCTCTTGAATGGTTCTGTCTTGTCTAGTTTCATTCTAGCTTTATTACTACCCACAAAAATGCATAGATTAAATTAAATGAAGCCATGCAAAACAAGTATTCCCTCATCCCAATTTCATCATATTTTCAGATATACTACAGGCGGAAACAAAAACAATATAACATATTTAAGAAATGGCAGCACTTGTGATCTTCAGGCACCTTCTCTAGTCTCTACCACTTCATACTACTAGATTTCAAAATTACATTGCAAATATTAAAGCCACATCCCGTAATCATAGTTCCTTCAATTTTGAAAAGTAGCTGCTATTACTATAAGATAGTATGGCAATATGCCAGTAACCAAAAAGTTTCCAAAGGGAAACTTAATATGCTCCCAGTCAACCTTAAGCATAGCCAATATAATACTGACATTAATACAGGGTCTTAAAGTTGAACCCTCAATAAAGCCTAGTGGAAATTCATCTCTGACCATTTTCCATAATTCTAGTAATAAGTCCATCATGCATGTCTTATTCATGTTTGTATATCTATTTTACTCTTATTTCCTTAATCCCACAGGATACATTTGAATGTATCACTAATTTAATACTTAAATCTCAGTAGTATCATAGTTCAATACTATCACCGTGATCTAAAATATATAGTACCATTCACCATTTTAATCCTTTATGGTCTTGTGAGTGCAAACAAGAGGTATGGTATGATACTCTCTCTAAACTATATACATACAACATCCAAAATTGTAGAATTATACCCAATGCTGAACAAAGAAAAGTAAAAAAACATGCATAAAAATGAAAACCAACTAGACAATTAGTAAATGTAGAGCTAAATTAATCAGAGGGAAACATAATTACATTCTGTGAGCCCTGATATAGATGCTTCCGCCCGAACCTCCTCCACCTTTGACACTACCTTCACCACCAACAGCCAAAAGACTCCCGGATAGCTCAATTGAACTTGTTATATCAAACCGGATTCTTCCACCTCCCTCCCCACCATAATTCTCCTCCTTACTAGTAGTCCCACCCTTACTACCATAACTCCATGGTGCATCCAAAGAAGACCAAGAATATGCATCCCCACCCCACACATCATCTGGGAGCTTTGTATTATCTGAAACACAACTAGCACCCCTACCACCGTGCCCCCCGCCTGCGCCCTGCAAACCCGAGGGAGTCCCACTTGTCTGTGCTGGAGGGTCACCAGCCAATCCAGAAACATTTATCATTGACCCATCAAGCAAGGTTGCATTCCCAGCATCCACCCACACTGTCCCAGCAACAATTGACCCATTTTGACCCAAATAAAAATCTCCAGTCAAATTAACAGAAATGGAGCAACCCTTTATGGAGCAGCTCAAAGCCACACCAGGACTTATGTACAAGCTCCCCAACCCCTCTATGTACACATCATCTGAAAAATTCAAGCTTGAATTGAGCTCACACGAAGTGTCCAGAGACCCGATTCCCCCAAGATCCTCTTCACAAGACAGCGACGGAGGGTGCGGCGGCGAAGAAGGGGGTGGAGGCGCCGGAGGAGTGTAATCACCGTGAAACAAATCAGTATCAAAGTCGATAATCGAGAATTGATCGTCTAAACCGGTACACAAATAAGGGTTTATGGTAAAAATGATGAATATATCAGTAAGTAGAAGATACAGAGAAGCTGGAGCCATTAAAGGAGGCGAAACTCATCACAGAGACAAACCCCGGGTCAGTGCAGAATCGATTGGATTGATACAAAAACCCTAATTCACTGAAAGAGGGAAGGTTTGAGAGGGTTAAGTGGGAAAATTTGCATGGTGGAGTGAGGAATTGAATAGGGTTCCGATTGTCGATTGGTTGGTGGAATAAGGAAATTTCGATTGGAAAAGTGAAAATGGAGAGCGAGCGTTTTCTGGGTAAAGCTACTTTTTTTAATGGAGAAAGATTGTGAAAGAAGAATGGTGTGTTTTTGTGAGAAAGAGAGTGGGAGAAGAGGACAGGGAAGGAGAAGAGACCAGATGGAATCATGCAACAAGCATGGCGCTTGTCTTGTCCAAGTTTTTCTAATGGGCCTATTGGGCTTTTTCTAGGTTTTCGATTTTGGGTATGGGCTTCAGCTTCTGATCCGAACCTTTGGGCCTAAAAGGCTTAGGGTCTATTTATTTTAATGGATCCTGTTTGTCTTCCACTACCCTTCTAATAATAAATTGACAACACTGATTTTATTTTTATACTGCATCCGTTATAAATAAGTGTTCGTTTCAGATATTTTAACAAGTATTAAACAAAGATGTTAGATGATTTTCTTATTCATATATAAATACATAAAACTCATTATTGTTATCACATTATTTTTTGAATTCTACCTAAAACTTTTATCTTCCATATGAGACCAAAAAAGGATTAATTACACTTTCATACCATGTATTATATCTCATTTGCAATTCACTACCATGAACTACCAAATTAACTTTTTACTGCCCTTTACTATCATTCCGTTAAAAAATAAGTTTGTCGTCCAAGAAATGTAACAGAAAACGCCTTTTTGGCTGTCACGTGCATTGCAAGTGGATAAAAAAATTATAAATGGCAAAATTGTCCTTCATAGTTCTAACATTTCACTACCATATACTTCATAGTTCTAACACTTCACTACCATGTACTTCATAGTTCTAACACTTCACTACCGTGTACTTCATAGTTCTAACATTTCATTGTCTTGTAACCACCATCTCCGCCTCCTCTGCCGTCTCCTGCAAAGGGTAATGAAGGTGTATTTTTGTCTTTTACCCACTTAAGAGACGAAAGTTTAA
>JAYMTK010001646.1:0-15767 GCA_036897405.1 Pelargonium myrrhifolium | reverse complement strand
TATATATATATATATATAGAGAGAGAGAGAGAGAGAGACGTACATACATAGATATATATCCAAAGGAAAGGCACAAAAATTTGGAGCGAATGTTAGTAATGTACTTGACAACTATTCCACTCAATCATATATGTAACAGAAGCCACAGAAGATTTTTCACAATAAAATACCTCTAATTCAAGCAGCAAATGCGAACAATTCTTAAAATGTGTATGCTAAAGCCTAAAACTGATGAAATAGCTCGAGGAGTGTCCTTTTTCTTTCACAGGTATATGTCATATGTGCATGTTTCAGTCTATCTTATTCAGTTCTCGTTGTTGGAATCTTTTCCCTATTTTTTTTTTCTTTTTCATTTTCCTCAAGGTCTCTGACGTTGTTAGTGGCTGAAGGAAAACAGGAAGCTATCTAATTCAAGAACCAGCACTTTCACGCCTTTACGAAGTATCGCTAGATGAGGAGGAGACAAATAGAGGGTTGTAAACATTGACTGAGAAGCAATGCGCTTCAAATAAGCAATAGATGGCAAGGAAAAGCTATAGTACTGACACTACTGTGTTTATAATGGAGAGATCTTTCGTGGGACCGATGCCTTTTCTATAATAAATTACCTTACATAATCGAGAGGATTAGTTGGTTAGAGTTTTCAATAGTAGATTCTACATGTATGCAACGAGTTAGTCCTTGTTCGGACCATCCAATAGGAGATCATGGAATCAATCCTAGTGAAATCGAGGATACCTTTTTGACGTACTCCATTAAGAAGATATAGGCAAGAGAAATAGCTCAACAAAATCTCAATGGATCTTGTAAATTATATTCTTCTCTAGCATTATAATAGACTGAGAAAATGTAAATTTGTAACTACAATACATATTATATTCTCCGACAATTCCAGATGATGTTTGACAAAATGAAGATCATTTATCTCTGGATTTACAAATATACATACAATTACGAAGCGCAGTGACTGAACGATTCTATATCTCACATGATTCGGTGCGACCAAAGATTGAGTACCTATTGTTTGCAACATTTTCATATGCAAAATCCCGGATGAACCTGCAACCATCCACAACAGAAATATTAATACAAAGAAGAATTATTTTGTTTGCTCGTATTAGTTTCAACTTTCAACTACCGTGATGGATGAAAAATTAAAGAATAATATAACGGGATGCTTACAGTGGTACAAACTGTAGAAAGAATGCTAGCTGAGGGAAAGGTATGTCGATGTATTCCATTATCTTCAGCACAGCTTCTGACTTGATATACGATCTGAAATCCACCGTTAAGTCGTATCAAGCGTTGTTCCTTTAAATACACGTACCGCTCCCTTGATATTAACCTCTTCTTACATAGAAATAAATTATCAGTACATACCTATCCTTTTCAACAAGTACAACACTTGAAATATCATCAGGAGCTCTTCCCGATCTCATCAACAGTTTCTTGCCGGCTTCGCTCTGGAGAGCTTCGAACCTGATCTTCCTGACGATAGAAAGAGGAGGGGAAAAAAGTATGATATACTCCTATTAAGCTTTGTATAAGGAAGCAAAAGAATACGAACCTAGAAACATTAGTTCCTTTTTATCCCTTTCAATTAGGTTCATCAATGTTATCCACATATCGTCCTTACATTTTCTCAAAGGAATACACATATAGTGTGTTTCTTGTAATAAATAACAAAATCGTCCATTTGAATTCTCGCGTTTGTTTTGAAATTTGAGACAAATCCTATGTTAGGAGTGCACAAAGAATTTGGACTGATTTGGCTCAAATTCAATAGGATTTAAAAATGTCTACAATATGGGATGTCAAATGACAATTTTTACCTTGCCCTTTGAAATCATATGGTTTCCCAAACATTATATTAGTACTTGAAATATAACATTTCAAACCAAAACCAAGAATCCAAACATAGCCTAATTGGATTCCAAAAAGCTGCCTACCAAGGTACAATATCAATCAAATTGCAAAGCACATATGTAACTATCATGTTCTTCGTATTAAATTCTCTACTTGTGAAACTTGCCACAATCGTAATTAAGGACCCTTGCTTTTGACTTGAAGTCACGAGATCGAGTTAGTCTCATGCAATGGCCACCCTATTTCATAGTCTACTAGAACATGAAGAGCCAAATTGTCCAAAATCATTCAATCATTCTTTGATCTAAAATTCAAACACATAAAGGTGTTGTTTGAATTATAAAATTTGGAATGGGAATGGGAATGAGACTCAATCTCATTCCTGAACAAAAATTGCAATCCAAACACTACCAAAGTAGAATCTTTTAACTACTAGCACCATGATTTGAACTTGAAGTAGTGAATCAACACAAACCTACTTTGATCAATTACTCAACAATGTTAAATGCACATAATTAAGAAACATATGATCCATATTTTAACAAACCTATTCCGATCATTATCGCGCACAATCTTCACTCCTCCATTACACAGATTGCACACACCTGCAAATTTCAACACAATTTAGCCACAAATTCCACAGCTTATCAAGACCATGAAAGCTCCAAAACGAATTTTCACTTCAATTTTGGAGTTTAAGATCCTTTATTTGCCAAAATTCAGATTCGAAACTCAAAATATAAAAGCAAAAAACTAAGAGAGTCGATCAAATTCAACCAAATATAGTATTTTGCACACAAAAACTCCAGAAATTACAGATTCGAAGCGTCGAAGAGCTTAATTTACCGTCGAAGAGCATGATTGGCCTCGAGTCTTGCTCGAAGAAGCTTGAAGTCGCCTCCTTCCAGTTCACCGCATCGGCTCGCGGAGGAGGGGACAGAGTAGCAAAAGCGGTGGTTCTGAGTCTAACATGCGCAGGACGCGACACTCCTAATCGTGCGCACCCTACGGGGACGAGAAGCGCCATGGAAGAACAAGAAGAAGAAGAAGTTCAGTTAGTAGCTGAAATCAACTGATTTTTTAATTTTTGATTTTTGTAAATCGTGAAATTAAAATTAGGAGAAGGGCAAGAAAATTTATTTCATTGTTGTTATATTTACATAGGGTAACGGTTGGTAATTTTTGTAATATTTGATGAGTTTTGGGGGTATTATGTTGGTGTGGTGTTTATTTTCTCTGAACTGGTTTTATTAATTTTAAAAAAAATCGGATTTTATATGGCTCCATTAAAATGAGACACGTGGCGTATCAGAGGCCTTAAAGTTCGTTTTTCTAGCTTTTTGGTACGAAACCCAACGGTAGAATCATATATCAAGCCAACGGTAAAAACATAGATGGAGATACATAGCACATTTCTGAGTATAAGGTAGGAACTCGAAATTTAATCCACATTTTTATGAGTTCGAATATTGAATTATATGATATAGATTCGATCAATTTTTGAGTTAGATCGGTTAAATTTGTACAATTAAACATAAAATTTTACAACTCGTGTGCACACTTCTTTCGGATCGAGTTTGAGTTATAACTTTTTAATATGTTACAATTGTTCAACTTAAAACTGCGTCCAAACATATGAATCGTCATCGTTATGAAACACCCAATCTGAAAAATTAACATATAATCTTAAAAATCAAACATTTTGTATTGTTTTATTCTCCAAACACACCATAATTGAACTCGAAATTGATACTCCTCGGAGAACCAAAATGTTGGTAACTCAAACATCTTTCTTTTGTCTAAACCATGGGGTTCTAGAGCGGGTCCGTACTTTGGCGATTGACACCTTTAAGTCATTTGACCACAACTAATTCTCATTCGAGGTCCTAAGGATATGCTGATTGTAGACCGAAGCTGATACCTCTACCCACTCACGCAGCTTGTGTTAACCAACTGCGCCACCGCATTGGGTGTAACTCAAACATTTTGTTAAAACACAAGTAATCATACATGACAAAACATTATAAATCCATTGACAACACCACCAATAAACTTGTCTCAAATGTTGCTAAACAACTTAGCTTATTCTATTAGAACTGAAGTAGTGAAATTGCATAAATTAGATAGTTTCAAAAGAGGGTTGTAGTCACCAAAGGCTTGTGGGTCAAGCGGTTGAATCGCTTTGGATTTCCTTTGAGATCTCAAGTTCGAACCTCTTTGCCAGTGGTATGGGGTGGGGTTAGAAGAGCTACCCCTGTTGTGTAGCTCAACTGATAAAAAAAAAAAAAGGATGTAGTTATTTTCTTGAAAACTTTCTGTGTGGTTCAAGGTTGAATAGGTTCAAGATTTCTCAAATGTGATGAGATTAGAAGAGATGGTTAAAAATGATATATCTCAAATTTGATTAATACATTAGAAACAAGCTTGCAAGCAATTCTCAATTGCTTTCTAGATTATCAATCTCAAAATAGTAAGGTTATGCTTTGAGCTCTAATTCTTCTGCAGAACCAAAACTTTGCAATCAAACATTTTGAAGTTCTGATATCCAATAAAAATAGAAAGCACAATTTGTCAATATCCTCGAAATCACAAAATATCGAAAGACAAATCCATAACATGAAGTACTTGAATCTATCATAACAGCAAGAACAAACAAAATTCTAGTAGTTGTCTCCTCGAAGCAACTTCAAAAGCTTTTTCCAGGAACAAATCCGTTCACAGGTCTTGGACATTCAAACCTGCAAAAATGGCATCAGTCAGCACAATATTCAATAGCGTTAATCATGAATGTAAAGTTTAACAATCTAAACACAACAAAAGCTCATATTTCACGGCCTTTTGATTGATCAATGTCACTAGTTTATAGTGAACACATATACATAAATATGTAGACTTCACAAATACTAAGGTAGCATTTGGGTCTAAGATATTGGGATGGAAACCAGAATCAAGAAAGATTCACATTGGTCATTTTCACGACCAATGAAAATCTCATTCACATTCCAATTCTTAATTTCCGTTCTTGGACAAAATTATAATCCAAACGATACCCAAGATGCATCGAATGTACAGCACACAAAAGTGTAACAGTGCCATTTGTATCCCATGAACATTAACATACCAACACGTAACTATTTGAACAACTAACCTGGAGGAAGAGATTGCTTCAACTTGTCGGCCTTCTCGGAGTCGAACACGCACAAGGTATACAGGTACTTGGAGCACCTGACCTTGAACTTGACAACATCCTTGCTTCTCTTGATTTTCACAGAGCGTGCATCCTTCCTTCTGGCGGTGAGAAGGAAATCCTTGATCTCATGGATTTGCTTAGGCTGGGATGAGCGCATAAACAACAATAATAAATGTTTGTTGAACAAGTAAATATAAATGAAACTTCGGAGAAGTATATGAAGCAAAAAGACTCAACAAGAATAGGTTGCAGATGTCAAAATTTATGAATGAGTATAAACAAATTGAAGTACAAAAAGTATATGAATAAAAGCCAGGTGACAGTTAATCAAAAATTACACGTACACGCTCTGTCGGTATTCTTAGTCATCATGGTATTCTTAAAAAAAAAAGCCCACACGGCCACACCCAAAACTCATCTCACAACAGTTTACACCATCCACAATATCAAAACTAGTTTACTCGCAGTATTCGCAGCCCACAAACCTCAAAATCGCGTCATATTCATTACCACAAAACACTAGTCAACCTTGTATTCTTCAAAAACTCAGCCACAAAAACCATTTAATATTACTTTACTCTATAGTCTATACCATCCACAATACTTTACTCTACACTCACAATCTTCACCACCTACATTTATAAAAACAGCTCCAAATTCATCACCACAAAAGATTAGTAGTCAAGGTATTCTTTATATACACCCAAAGCCCAAAACACATCTATCAATACTTTACTCTTCACCACAAATAATTTTTAAACAGATCATCACCGCAAAACATTAATTATAGTTGTATTCTTCAAGGATACACAAACCCAAAACTCATCTAACACTACTTGCCTCATAACCACCCACAATTTGTATACATCTACAAGTACACACATCACTAGCATAATATGCCTATCAAGACTATATATAGTGTACAACCTCACATTCCATCTCAAATCTTCTCATTCATTAACAATTCTCATCATCTAGACTCACATTCATTTTCATTCTGATTCACTATTCTTCAAATTTTCTCACTTTCCTTTTCAATCTCAAAAACTACAATGTCTCTCCCAATCCATAAAATTTATCATAATAAGCAGAACCACGATTCTATCAAAGAAAATCTATAGAAAATCTCAGTAAAGCTAAGCTCTGGACACTCAACGATCAAAATCTTCATTTCAATTTCATCAGAAACAAACTCAAAAACAGCTGAAGAAGTCCATGAACAGAAACATATATTAACGCACAAACACAGATCTATGAATAAGCAATAAACTTGCGATAAAGGGTTTCGAAAAGTTACCATCTTGTTGAGACTCGAGAGCTCTCGTGGTGAACTTGGCACGGCCGAGCTCTAGTTTTGTGGGACGTTGAAGATGAACAATATGGCTTTATATCCTTCCTAAACCCTAGAAACTTTGGCACTTGTTTTCCATTTATACCCTTTTATTTATTTTTTTCTTTTTCAATGATTTTTTCTTCCTTAATTAAGCATTTATATTTGTATTTCTATCACACATCAAGCGCGTTGATCAACTGATAAGGAATTGTTCAAGGTTAATCTGAAATTTGCGTCAAAACTTAATAAAGAGAGTACGCTTAAAATTGTTGATGGCATGTGCATATTTAAAATGGTACACAAATTTCAAAAGAAAATGTTACATTTTGGTTTAAACTCTTAACTAGTTATTTTTTTAGACTCTTAGAGAATGACGTGATAAAGACACAACTTTATTTGTGAGAGGTCGTGGGTTTAATCTTTGAGTCGGGCGAGATGGAGTTTAAATTTAAATGCCGAGAGATAATCATATTGTGTAGCTCAAAAAAAAAAAAAAAAACTAATTATGTTTTTAAAAAATGAGTTAATTAGTTTTGTCTCCCATGTACTTGTTTTTATTTTGGCTTTAGCCCCTAATTAGGGTAATGGTTGGTTTCAACCCCTAGACTCTTTTATTTTTTATTTTTTATTTCCCCCCACTTAACTAGCAATCTCACATTTGATACATACATGTCAGCCACTATACCACGTCAATTAGCGCCGTCAACAGTCTAAATTAAACAATGTTATTTTATCACTCTTAAAGACACGAAAAACGTTGTCGTTTTGTATTTGGGGGCAAAAAAATAATATACGACGCCGTCATTTCTTTGCTTCATCGTCTTCCTTCTCATAGCAGGATTAAGTAGCCCCATATACAAGACGACATAGTTTCATTTATGTTGCTGACGTGACATAATAGTTGACGTGTATATATGAAATCTAAAATTGCCTGTTAAGTGGGGGAAAAAAAGTCCAGGGGTTGAAACCGATCATTACTCTAATTTATACATACTATAAAAGCGGGATCAAAAAAGATGTTTATAATGCGTATTAGAGCGCCACATCATCAAACCTTTAATTTTGGCCCAAATATTTTCATAATTACAAAACAACATATTTCCAAATTTAAATTGTTAAAATAAAGAAAGTCATCAAATCAAATCAAAAGTTTATTCAAAACCATACATATATAATGTATTAAACTACTTTAATTGCAATTGAACTATATTAGTGATTCGTATAATTCGTGCATCGCACGAAACGAAACTAGTATATAATATTTAACTAAATTATTTATTGTATGCTAGTTCGAGTTTAAATACTTGAGTTTCAATTTTTCAATTTTATCAGTTAGTTGAATAAAGTGAAAATCGGTAAATTGTTTGATTTAAGTATCACACTATAAATTCAATCAAATGAAAATTTTAATAGTTAAGATGTAATCTAGATAATACATGTGAAAATACATGTATTTACAATACACGGAAAAACACTTATCCTTTTTTTTAATAAAAGAAAACGACTTAATGCATAACGCTATATAAATGTATTATTTTTAGAATAACAAGTCTACAAGTACATAATGATATGCAGAAATCTATAAAGGTACTACACTTATATCCCGGCAAAATTATTTTATTAGAATTTTGGAAATGTTTTTTTTTTTGGTTTAAAGACCATGCAGGTCCCCTAACTATCAAAAACTCACTAGCCAAGTCCCCTAACAAAAAAATCACCAACGCAATCCCCATAATATTTAAAAATATGTTGTGTGGGTCCTACCGTCCGTTAAAGTTAACGGATCCGTTAACTCATATGACGTGTCGCTTACGTGACATTTTTTTTATTTTCATAGGACATGTGTCGGGTTTTAATTGGTCTTAAATTATTTTTTGTGTGAATTTACACTTTTGTCATTCAAAATTTTAATTATTACAGTAAACCCTTCTTTTTTTCCACACCCAAACGCTAAATCCACTCAATCGAACCTCAACCACTCCGGCGACACAAACAACTCAGTAGAACAATTCCTCCATGGACAAGTCCTTTGCTGAAACTGAAAATTTCCCCATTTCATCAATTTATGGCCTGAAACATACAACACCAGTACAACTGAGTACCAATAATTAGAGATCAAATTATAACAACAAATTAAAGTAAATCAATAATTACAAATGAAACCTCCAAAGAAAACAAGTGAACATATTAAACAAAATTTTGCAGCCAATTAGGCTGTGTTGTCCGTCTTCGGACGTGGTGGCGCTTCCTAAGACCTGACCCACCATCTGAGGAATCATTTCCTAATCCTTGGCCGGAGTTGTCTGTGTCCGGCTTCCACCACAACCGCGGCACCGTCGTTGCCGCCTGCGGCGGTGTGCTGATGGACTCCGACTCGTCCTCTGTTGTCGATGATGATCACAGCTCGCGTGGAAGAGGTGCGGCACTGCTCGATCTTGACCTCAACCTCGCTCCTCCGTCGGAGATCTCTTGATCCGCAAGATTTTCAACTGTCGCCGCTGGCGAGCCCGTTCCCCGATCAATTTTGTTTCCACAGAAAACCAAATCAAAAAAGTTCGTGATGTTGATTAATTTTGGCTTGTTGTTAAGAAAACAATAATACTATTTTCCGATTCTTGCTCGGAGTGTGGAGATGATTGTGGGTGGTTGCTCGGAGCAGTTGGAGAGGATTGATCGGAGCTCCAGTGGACGGTGGTGGCCGGAGGTCACATATTCGGTGTGGAAAGAGGAAGAATATGGTTTGGTGGGAAATTTAAAATTTGTATAAGGGCAAAATCATAAATTCATACCAATTAATTAATTTATGGACCAATTGTTACACGACACGTGTCATTTCCAACCTAATTTAACATTAAAATATTTAGTCTCGCCACGTTAGCGCCACCTATGAAAATAAAAAGATAAAAAACTAAAATTAAAATGACACATCTGCGCCACGTCAACGGACCTAACGGATCCGTTAACTTTGACGGGCGACAGGACCCACGCGGCATATTTTTAAATAGTACGGGGACTACGCTGGTGAGTTTTTTGTTGATGGACTTGTCTGGTGAGTTTTTGATAGTTGGGGGACCTGCAGGGTCTTTAAACCTTTTTTTTTAACCGGGAATAATATGATTTCATTAAATGCTTTCTGCCTAAATAACAACTCTTACATATAGTGGGCATTCCACCTGAGACTATTTCCCCCGACTTTCTCTATCCCCACATGAACGAGCTAGCCTACGAGCTACTACATTAGCCTCCCTATAAATACAAATCATACGACCCGACCTATAGTTACCGAGACGAGCTCGAATATCCTCAATGATTAGTGCGTACGAGCTTCTCAAACTTCTACCATTTTTCACGTCCTGAACCACGTTTAAGAAGTCACACTCAAAATCGACGTCTTCCAATCCTTGACGACTCACCCAAGCCAACATCTCTCAAAGGCCCAGCGCTTCCGCCACCTGAGCATCCCCCTCTAACCACGACCACCTCCTCCATCCACCCCTTTCCCAGTGTCCAGAGCTGGATCTGACCCCCATCCCGCATCCATTCCCTCCACCCCCCGAACACCGCAGCGTCCACATAGACCTTCACCCTCCCGTTACCCGGTTTGACCCATCTCCTTCCCCCAATCTGCCTAGCCCTATTTAAAACTCCCCATCCAGTCAAGGCTAGTCTCGGGGTGGCCTCCGCTTCCACCGCCACCCTCCACCCTTCCCTAGTCTCTTTAGCCATTCTCTTTACCGCCTCAATTTTCAATCTCGTCTCCTGCCAATACACTAGGTTCCTTCTTCTCCAAAGCGTCCACCCCCCATACATGGCACTCCCTAAGGTTTGACTCGGGACATTCTTCACCACTCATTCAAATCACTCCCATAATGATTGATGCCCCATAACACTCCCTTCCAACCCTAACCTCCTCCATACCTCTCTCTCATCCACACAATGCAAGATTGCATGCTCTATGGTCTTCGAACCCCCCGCACACACACAATATGAATCAATAATATCAACGTTTCTACTCACTAACCTGGTTGTGACCCATCATTGCCCCCCAGAGCGTCTTCCACCAAAAGATCTTTATTTTCGGCTACACCTTGGCGTTCCACAAACCACGCCATAACTCATTAACTTATTCCTTCACAATTTCCGGTCTCAATTGTCTGTAAGCACTCTTGACCGAGTGTCTTCCCGAGCGTTCCGCAAACCATAACCAATCATCTAGCACATTCCGTATAGGAAAGGGAATGGATAAGATTTTCGGCCTATCCTCTTGAACAAAAACACCTGCGACCCTATCCTTACTCCAGTTTCCGGGTTCTTCACCCATGACCTCTCAAGCACGAGCCCCATGATCCAATACCCTAAAGCTCGAACACACCTTGTTGCCATCCGGGAGCCAATTGTCCTTATAAACTTGTATAGTTTCCCTGTTACCCACCCTCCACCAAACCCCTTCTCTAATTAGCTCTTGACAAGCCATGATCGACCTCCAAGTATAGCTCAGTCCAGTCCCCATTTTCGCATCCAGAAAAGTTCCATCTGGGAAATATTTACCCATGAATAACTTTGTAAAAAGGCAGTCGGATCGCGTGAGGAGCCTCCAACCCTGCTTTCCCAACAAAGCTATATTGAAATCACGAACTTTTCTAAACCCGAACCCGTCCGAGGCTTTACTCGAACACATCCTATCCCAAAGCTAACCAATGTATCAAATTATCTTCTCTATACCCCGTCTTTCACCAGTATTTGTTCCACAATTTCTCGAGTACCTCAGCCACCCCCAGCAGAACCAGATACACACTCATCAGGTAAGTGGGTAATGCTTGTGCCATCGACTTTAACAACACCTCCTTACCAGCCGCTGATAGAAGTTTTTTATTCCAGCTTGTTAGTTTGCCTCGGGCTGAGTCTAGGAGGACCTCAAAAAATTTACTCTTCCTCCCGCTAATACCCACAGGAACCCCTAAATACTTACAAAAATTCTTCACCTCCTCCAGCCTGGTTCTGCACATATACTGACTTTCATATTCTCATCTGTGGTAGGACTAAACAAGGCTGCGGATTTATGAAAATTTATAAGTTGTCCCGATGCCGCCGCGTAGTTATCAAAAATACCTCTCAGAACCTCCACCTCTTCCAACTTAGCCCAACAGAAAATCAATGAGTCATCGACAAAAAATCAGTGTGAAATGCTAAGACATTCAACTCTAATTTTGCAGCCCAAGATACCACCCTCCCTTTCCCGAATCTCCATTAGTTTGGAAAGCCCTTCGGCACATATGAGGAATAGGTATGGCGAAAGGGGATCACCCTGCCTAACCCTCTTGGTCGGCTAACAGGTTCCCCTCAACATCAATTCGACACCTCACTGATGTCACACACATTATAATCCAATTAGCCCATGTCTGACAGAAACTCAGCTTAAGCATCATCTGCCTCAAATAGTCCCACTCCACTATATCGTAGGCCTTAGCCATGTCCAACTTGAGCCCCATCCAACCATCCCGACCCTCATTCCTTCTCTTTACCTAGTGAATATGCTCATTAGCAATACAAATATTGTCGGTAATAAGCTTCCCTTGAATAAACGCACTTTGAGACTCAGAAATAACCCCACCAATCATAATCTTCATTCTGTTGGTCAACACCTTCGAGACTATCTTATGAACAACATTTCACAAGACAATTGGACTAAGGTCCTCCACCCTTCTCGGCTTGCCAACTTTCAGAATTAATACAATAGTAGAATCATTGAACCCTACTGGGAACTCATGGTGTAGATGAACAGATTGGCATACCTTAACAATGTCCGGACCTACAACCTCCCAGTGCTTTTGGTAGAAACCCGGAGTCATCCCGTCCAGCCTCAGAGCTTTATTAAGATTCATATCCCATAGAGCCTGTTTCACTTCCTCCACGGATACCGGCTTCGTAAGTTCCATGTTCTCTTCCTCTGTCACGACTACCTCCACATGATCCACCACCCTTCCCGGATCACTTCCCCCACGTCGCCATACTCACAAAATGCTCATGTATTAATTGCTCCAATCCATTTCCTTTACGAACCATGCCACCCTCTGCATCCTGAAGTTGAAAAACCTTATTCTTCCTCCGCCTAGTTGAAGCTGCCCTTGAAAGAAAGATGTATTCAGGTCCCCATCCCTAAGCCAGTCTGTCTTTGCTCTTTGCTTCCAGTAAATCTCCTATTTTTTTAGGCACATGAGATACTGCTTCCGGGCACTCCCATCACCCCCCTAACCGATCCTCCACCACTATAACCGATTTAGCCTTCTTAACCTCCGCTTCCACTGACCTCATCCCGAACCTACTCCATTCACCAAGGCCCTCCGCCACTCCCTTGATCTTATCCATCACTCCAACCCTACTCGCTTTCCAGTCATTCTCAACTAGCGGTTTAACTGTCGGATCCAAATTCCAGCCATTCTCAAAGCGAAATCTATAAACACGTCCTGTTCTGACGTAGATGTTCAATTCCACTCTTACCGGCCTGTGATATGAAGAAAGATACGGAAGATTCGTAACCCTATGATTGCCAAAAACATCCATCCACTCCTGACTAGCTAGTGCCCAATCAAGTCTTTCCTCCACTCCACTATCACCCTCCGCCCCTCTCCTCCACGTAAACCCGTTACCTTCTGCCCCAAGATCAAACAAACCCGCATCCTCTACCGCATTGCAAAAGCCTTCGATCAAATGAGGGTCCTGCTCTGGTCCACCCCTATTCTCATGCGTCAACATTATATCGTTGAAATCTCCCATGCATAACCATGGAAGAGTAGATCTCCCTCTAAGATTTCGAAGAGCGTCCCACGTCTCTTGCCTTCTTCCTCTATCCGGATTCCCATAGAAACCCTTGAACCTCCACCCCCCACTCCTAAAACTTCAAGGTCATGTCAATGAAGCTTCTACAAGACTACAACAACCCAACAAACGAACTTCCCCCTCCTCTCCCCACATCAAAGCCAGAACCCCTCCTCGACCCCTGTTGTCCACCGCAAAGCTGCCCACCATTCTCGTCCCCCTCTGCACCGCCACCATCTATTTCGATGAGAGTTTAGTCTCGCAAAAGAACAACACGAGAGGCCGATGAGTTCTAATCAAATCCCGCAGCACACTAACGACGAGTCGATTCCCCAAACCCCTACAATTCCACGCCAATACACTCATGATACCGAGCCTCCTTCGCCTTCACCACCATCGGACACAGGCAGATCACCGCAGTCAACGTCAACTCTAATACCCTAACCCTAGCCCTTCAAACCCTTCGATTACATTATAACATTCCTCTTGGTTTTTTTGGTCGTTTTGGACTATCCCATTGAAACTGATAATTATTATTATTATTATAGAATTTTGGAAATGTTAAGAACAATTTTATAATTTCTTGAATTTTCTTTCATCTGTCCTTGTTTGTTATGATAAAATCATTAATTTATTGATAATTAACCTATATTTTATGGTTAAAAGATTATTCACAATAACGGTGATCAATGCATATTATTCTTAAAAATCCATTAATTAAGTAGCTAGTGTTCAGATGGAAGCTAACTCATGCTCTGTGCACATAAGTCATCTAATGTGATTATTATTATTTTTTATATTCAAATTTTTGAATAAATTTAAACGAACAACAACTCGATATGTGTGATACTGTCGTCATCTCATAAATTTTCGACACAAAGTATTCAATTTGTAAGACATTATAATCAACACAATATAATTTGACCATATTATTAATAAAACAATTTTTATATGTCATGTGTCATTTATTGGCACTCATTTATATTGATAAGACATGAGGAAGACAATGGTGATATATACTGTATAGTTGTGTGTGTGACTGAGTCTGAGAGATGAGTAGCTACCAAGTACTATATTTATGATCATGTCTTGTATACCAAAGTGCTTATTAAATAAGGCCAAACTCTGATTTTTGTTCTGAAGATTACCTATAACAAGCTTTGTGACAAACCAATGTCTCACGCCATGCCAAAACCAGACCCACTCGATCACTATATATAAATATTTCTTTTTTGTGCCGAAAACCAATCCCATATTTCCTACTTCACCTCCCACTTGCAAGATTCATTTTTACGTGTCTGTCTCAATTGTATTCTTTCTTTTGTAAACACTACACAAGTACTACTCTCTCTTTCTTTCATATGTTTTTTTGGTTTTTAACATTTCACCACAACATATTCTAATTAAAACCATAAGATTCATCACAGTGACAATGACCTGCCCTTTACCCTTTTCTCTCTTTTTGTTTGTTACAAGCACTACTATGCTACCGACTATTCTAACATTTCAAAATAAGATCTTTCAAGTGGATGATTTGTACGGCGATCAAATTAGATTCTATTTAAAGTGACTTGTGTTTACATTTACACTGTCTATCTTGTACTACTTATATTGATTGTTTGTATGGTGGTTTTACTCTATTGCCCTTTTCTACTTGTCTTATTCTCTCGAACGGCACATGTTGGGCCCTTGTCCCTGTTTATAATCCGTCCATTGGGTATGTACGTACTAAGTCTAACTTTTGGTAAACCAATTATATTTTTATTTAATGTTTTGATCGACGAAAAACAATTCAGATGAATTTGACTACTACCTGACTTAATATAAGAGAGGATGAATTTACTAGTCAAAGTATTATGGAACAAATATAGTTAAAAGTTTGTCATCTAAGTTATATATATTATCAATTCCAACTACGTATGTGCTTCTTACAAATATGTCTTGTGTGATTTCTTTCACCAATATAAACAAACACTTAGTAGGCATATTAGTTAGTTGAATTAACAGGAAAATGGAGCAATATCTGATTATCATTTAGGTCAAGATTGAGTGGAGTGAGTTGAGGTGTTTTGAGTACGTACGTAGTAAGTAGTAGTTCCCATCAAACATGCACGTACATATCGATCGTTTTGATCTTTGCGTGTTCAACGTTGTTTTTTTCACTATCATTCTACTACAAACAAACGGCAGTACACACAATAGACAAACTGTCCTAACAATTTGGTTCATATACAAGATCAAATTTTAACTAAGATTCTCTTTCAACAATCAACACCACCCTTTAATTTCCACTAGTGTTCATCTTGTGAGATGCACGGGTAATGAAAACATATAATAAAATTATATTAGTTTATATTCCTAGATAATAACAAATATTATTAGTTTTATTTGTGTTGTGAGTGTAAATTTTATCTTGGTATTTAATTACTTGTATTGCTTATTATATATTATTTTTACGTAAAACTTCATATACTCATTTGAATTTTGATATTGTGTGTTGCATGGATAGTACAAACTATTATAATACCGAAAAATATTGTTCATCTAATTAAAAACGCAGCT
>JAYMTK010001645.1:0-15772 GCA_036897405.1 Pelargonium myrrhifolium | reverse complement strand
ATAGATGGTACGAGCTGGAGGAGGAGGATGAAGGCCGGTCACCTCCGCCCATGCAGATCCCTCATTCGGGACCCCAATAGAATGGTCCATCTCAAGCAGCCACTCCTCGCTCTGCTCCAAATGTGCCTCACCAGTTGCTATCTCGTCAAGAGAAATATATGGAGTAAAGCAAGAGCCAATAATATACTTATACTCCATGAAAATAGATGTTTCCACCTCGGGGGCCACCCAAGAGGCTGACCCGCCATATTCCTTGCGATCGCATTCTGTCGTGTTGATGTACTCAGCACGCCAAAATGGATAGAGAACGCAAAATGATCGAGAGGGCACCAAACATTCGCTCGAATGTATCACGATCGAGAGATTCCTATCCCAAGGCAGTGCGAAGAAATTTCGCTCCTCCTGTGGGTACGATCCCAAGCAAATGATACATCATTGTTAGTCTGGCCGTGGGAAGTCGAGTTGCAGACTCCGCCTGATGCGCCTCCTAAAGTCTGTGAAGAGTTAGCAAAAAGTAACTTAGCCTCAGCTAGGGGTGGGCAATTAAACCGTAAAATCCATCCAACCGCCTAAACCGATCCTAAACCGTCTAATTTGGACCGCCCCAAACCGAACCGTCAAACCACAATAAAAAAATGGTTGGGGCCCCCTACCTTAGTGGGTGGATCGATTCCCGTTTTCGTTGAATAATATTTTCGTTTTGGTTGATTCACTTTATTTAACCATGATATTAGTGACCAACTTGCTATGCCCTTGGCAATGCGAGTTGATCACTTCTTAATGGTTTTTTCATCCATAGGACTAGTTTTGGACATCTTTAAATCTCTTTTTCTATAATAAATATAAATTTTTAGTGAGTTTCTTGTCTCTTAACTTTTTTTTTTTTCTAAATATGCACTGTTTTATTGTAATGGTTGGTTGGGTCAACCGCAGTTTGACCCACAAACTGCCAACTTTTTGAACCGCCAAATTTTATCAATGCATGGTTGGTTTAGGTTTGAAAAATCCCAAACCGCATATAGGCGGGACGGTCTTGGGTCTTGTCCAACAGGGCGGTTCCCCAACCCCGCCCACCCCTAGCCTCAGCAAGCTCCGCAGTGAGTTGCCAAATATGAAAGAAAATATAATTAAACTTAAGGATACAAAAGCGTGATAAAATAAAATAAAGATGAAAGAAAGATAAGAGAGAAGTACTCTCTCAATCTCTTGCTTCCCCTTTTTGTAATCTGAGGAAGCCACGTAGAATTGGGTGTAGCTCACCCCAGCTTCGAGTTGAGCCTTCTTATGTATGGCGAACATCACGCCCAATTGATCTGTAAGAATGTGAATCCTCTCTTCGAGGGAAGCCGACTTCTCTTTCTCAAGTATAAGCTTCTCTTGGAACAGGGCAGACTTGGCCTTCTCAACTTCCAGTTATTCCCTGCAGTTGGCCATAGAAGCACATGACCACTGGAAGAGAGACTCCATGATGTCATTCCCTAACTGTCGCGATCTGCGAAAGAAAAAATTAGCAAACGAGATGCAAATATATAACTTAAGGAAAATCAAGCGAGATCATAGTAAAGACACCCCTTTAAAGTGGACGTCAAGTTTCCTAACAGACGCTCTCAACTCTTTGGGAGTCTTCAAGCGCGCAGGTAGCTGACATGTGACCGTTTGAACAATAGGCAACACCACCTCAACTTGGGGCACCTTTAACAAGGTTGTAAGGTTCAAAATCGAAGCAATGATGGAGTCAATGTTTTCCCCTAGGAAGAGGTTATCAAAACAAAAGGGATCAAAAGTTGTAGTGTTAGCCATATCTGGTGTTGCACTCATGGCAACCACGTCGTGGAACGGACTACGCGACTCGCTCTCGCCCGCCATATAAGCAGTTGTAGGATGAGCAGACTCAAAAACCTCATCACCCTCCACCTCCCCCATCCCGTCGCTACTGCCTGATGAGAAGACCTCACAAATATCGTCTGGGTCGTCATCAGACTCATCTGTCACCTTTAACTCAACCGCGAAAACTAAGAAAGGCTCAAGAATAGGCTCGATCGCCTCCCTATGACCAGAGGAAGATACATTTACCTCATCATCATTATTAATAAACATCTTCCTCTTCTTGGAATAAGACTTCTTGGAAAATAGCGGAGCCGTAGGCTTATTGGGAGCATGAACAATAGCAAGGAGCAAACTGACTGTGGTGTTAAAAGCAAAAAGGGAATGGAAAACCTCTTGAGATCCTTCAAAACCCCTTGCCTAACGAGGATTTGATCCTTGTTGAACTTCTATATGCATTCCAGGGACCATCCTCATGGCACTGCAGAAAGAAAGAAAGCAAGCTTAGAATACTAACTAAGTGCAAGTATGAACAAATGAAAACAAAGAAAATAAATAAGACATATTGGGCAGAGCACTATCGCCCTCACTTTGACCACAACCACACTTGAGAGAACAATTCGTCTTCCAACTAGGGTTAGCCACACTCCCATGAATGGGCTAGAAAAGTCACGAATCTGAAAATGAAGTTGAACAAGTAGTTGGATGCCATCATAGGACCTTGTAGCAATACAACTGAAGTATTGGACAAGTCCACGCATCAAGAAACTAATATCAAACCATGATTTTGTAGAAAGCCTATGGGTCACTACCTTATACGTCATCTTGTCATATGAAGTCATAGACTCAACGCCCAGGTAGACATGAACCTTGTCTATACCCAAGCACCTAAGGAAGCTAAACCCCTGCCTGGAATTAATGAAGAACTTGCGCTTAGTTCAATTATTGTCTTTTTCATGATCATAGATGATGATCTTGGGTCGGGTGGCAATGGCCACGACATGCTCAGAGGGAAAGCCTCCGAGAACCATTTGAGAGAAAAAGTATGTGAACAAGAGGGGAGATGGCTCCCTACAAATCAGACGGCACGCCGCGAGGATGCAGTTAATCCTGTGGATGGACCTTAGAGTGACAAAACCCAAGTGAAGTCCCATGACAGTGATCACTTGAGCCACAAATGGCTCCATCGGCAAAGTTAAGCCCGATGCAAAGTACTTTATAAACATAGTCATATCTCCATGAACATGCTTGTCATCTAGGCCGGTAGCAACCCTACAACGGAGCTCGTTTTAATCGATCTCCTATGTAGCCCACAATGAGTCCAACTCTACTTTGGTAGGAAGGCTAAAAGAAGTGCCCTCATGCCCGTCAGTATAGGGAAAAATGATATTGCATTAATATATCTCCTAACCTCAGGAGGCAAAAAAACGGCAATAGTCTGAGGAGGCTGGATGACCTTTCAGACATAACAAGTATAAGTGTGTAAGGAGAGACATACCAGCTGACCACGAGAGGAGGGGGAAGGGGGCGAGTGGCCACATGCTCCTCATCGTCCCCAAGACCCTCCCAAAGAGATCTCGTCGCTCCGCTTGTCGGGAAGAAGAACCCTCGCGATTAGGACATGGAACGTCACTAGTAGCGATATTCTTATCTTTATTGGAAACACTTGACATCGTAAATGCTGCATAATGAAAACAATAGTTAAGCAGAGACAAGTGACTAACAACATCAAGAGGCAAGTACATTGTACAAAAGATGAAGAAAACAAGTTCGACGCTATGCCCTCCCTTAAGACGGGGCTGATCATTGGCGCCACGCCCATCCTTAAGGTAGTGATGTTCCTTGGGAACACGCATGTCCTTAGGACGGTGATGTTCCTCGGGAACACGCCCGTCCTTAGGATGGTGTTGATTCACACGAAAAGGCTAAACATCCTGCGAAAGATGAGTTACGCACAAGGACCCATCCACGAAGAGGGCCCATATGAAGTCATTTACTAGGATCGAGCCCGCGCTAAAGCCCATCTGTGAGGATCGCCGCGCCAAGACCATATGTAACCGCACCCACGACATTCTTCTTGTGCTACACACCCGCATCTAATATCCACAGAAGCACGCGTGCGTATGGGCCCAAAACCCACGTTGCGACAAACCCTAAGAGAGGGACTAGGGAACCATAGCCGCCATCAGACACCCCTCCCAACACCAAGAATTCATACAAAAAAGGCAAAATTGATCATATGAATGAGAAAAGTAAGGCAGGGAACGCATATCGTGCGTGTGCCTAAGTTCGAACATGTCACAGTGATAACAAATGTGCAATTTGAAGCAAGTGGCATGTAAAATTAGGAAAATTCAAGTCGATAATCAAACAAAAATCCATGATTTAAGCATGTGAATACAAGAATCAAAATCAACAAGGTGCATGAGCGGTCTAACCTAAACATTTGATGTTCACCATACTACGATTACAATCAAGAGCATATGATGTGCCCTAGCCAAATTCGGCTAGCAAAAAAAATAATGATGAAAGGTTCGGCCAACCTGGATGATGAAGAGGAGAATGCGGTTGGAGGAGACCAATTTTAGTCATCAATCCCAATTCAGATCCTCAGTATGAGTGACTGAAAAGAATCATGTACCAATATATATGGTATAAGAAATCACATTAGGTAACTAGTTGGTCCAACTAGGGAACGCATTCCAATTAGGAAAGCAGGCAATTTCCTAATTTGACAAGGCTACTGCGGGAAGTTAGAAATATTTTGATAAAAATGGGAAAGTCAGGAAGACACTCCTGTAAGGTTGACATGACGTAACGAATTTTGGGAAAACATCGAAAGTGTCAAGAAGCCAAAACTAACACTCCAGTGCAATCTTAATAAGTCAACACCGCTCAGAGTGGGGGAAACTGATTCATTATGAAAAATCATAAGTATTTTTTGGTCAATTAGAGATTGACACGTGGAGACTGTCGGTAGAATAGGCCAAACTTGAAGTGAAAGTCATATCACTAGAAGAGGCTTGAATCAAGGTTGGGTCGGTAGACCAGACCAAAGATCCAAGCCCAAGTTGGGCCTAATGACAAGTATGAAAGCCTAAAGTATAAGAAAGTACTAAATAGACTCATTAAGGGGTGCATTAAGTCCATTCATGGAATGGGCCATGGGCTCTTGGCGGAACACCCATCCCAAGGATGGTGATGTTCCTTGAGAACAAGCTTGTCCTTAGGACGATCATGCTCCCACCTTCCATGCATCCACCATCTGCGCGTCCATCATCCGCGCATCTGTGCATCAACGCATTCGTGCCCCTGCCCTCGAGCGCATCCGCGTGACGTCCAACCTTTCGCACCCTCCGCCCTACACGTTCGCCCAACCTTGTGCGTATCTCATGCACACCCATCTATTCGTACCACTACAACGCATAAAGAAGGAAGCTCGTGTGTCAGGGCGCTTCAAGCATACGAAGTATCATTAGCGTAAAATTGTTCACATAATAGCAAAAGAAGCCCGAGGCTCCATCAAGAGAGCAAAGGGCTGAGAGACCAAGTCTAGCGATGAGCGCCGATTTAGAGACCGCATAACTTAACTAGCTGTGGATGGGTTGGCATGTTGACGAATAGAATCAACAAACAATTGAGTGAAAAGTTCAGAAGGCCTGCGGGCCCCACATCGACATCAACGAATTAGAGCGTGACACGTGTCAATTAAACTCATGCGTTGTATAAGTAGTCCCGAGTCAAAGGCAAAAATTTGATCAATTCTTTACCTAAACACTACTTGCAAGAATACGAAAACCTCTCTAGCGTTCTTCATGTTATTCGAGTGTTCATCGCGTTCTTCGATTATTATCGTACGAATTGCGAAGATCCGAGTTTTATTATTATACAATCCGTTTGTGTTAAGAACTTATTCTCACATCGGAGGCGGTCTCCCGAAAACACATATGGGTCTCCGTTTAACAGTGCGTTCTGTACGCCAACAGCAGGTCATGACCAGACCATTCGATCTAACAGTTGGATCATTATCCAAATACAGAAACCCTTCCCACATTTCCTAAATTGGAAAAGAAAACCATACGACACAATTTTGACAATTTCACTTTGACCGCAGAAAAACAGTCAAAACAATTTGAAAAAGGAAAAGAAGAATTTTCCAAAAAAAGAAATGGATGTACAACACCATTATCAACCATAATTGATTTAAAATGAACACAAGGGCGTATAGGAAATATATTACATGTGTGAGATGTCATGTGAGCACTTGCTCCAGAGTCCATGTATAAACCGTCATCCAGAGAGGGCTGCTGAACTGTCATAGTGGAAAAAAGAGCAACCAAATCAGTAGGCTGCTAATTGCTATAAATTATTTTGTTGCTGGAATTGGCCCAAAGTTGGGCTGGGCTGCTGCTTTTGTTGATGGTAAGGACCCAAAATGGAGATAGGTTGTGAAGGTTGTTGTTAGGGTTGTGGAAAATGGCCCAAAAATGGGTTGTAGAGTGGCCCAGGCAAAGCAAGCCAAGGCGAGATGGGGCTGACATGCGGGCCTGCTTTGATAGCTGCTGGATTGGGCCTAATAATTTTCTGAGACAAGTTGGGCTAAATATGTAAGTTAGCCCAATGCGCCTATGAACTGTTTGGCCCAAGAAAAGACTGGGTTGGCCACCAATATGGGCTAAATGATGGTTGCCTTGGCTGTATTTGGGGTGGAAGATGCAGACCAGACCTGGGCTGCATATAATTCTGCTGCAGAAAATTGTTAGAAAGCGTATAGGGACCTCCTGGTCCAAAATTACCGCCTCCATGAGGCGTACCACGACCGGTGTTTCTTTCTCGAATTTTACCCTTATTTTTCCCGTTATCATTACGACCAATTGGAGAAGAATAAATGGAAACTTGAGAGTCAAAAGGGGAAAGTGACTGGAGCAATTTTTATCTCACGCGGTTTATGCAAAAAGGAGCATATTGTGTGCTTGAGCAAAAGATGGAAAATGAGTTTTATTTGTAATTATATCAATGATGCTATTATAGGAATCAGAGAGGATATTAAGAATTTGGAGAACAAGAGCCTGTTCAGAAATTAGAGAATCAACATCTTTAAGAGTACCAGAAATACGTTTCATGTCTCAACAAAAATCAGAAATACTCAAACAACCATTGGCACAATTTCGAAAACGATCCTAAAGTTGTAGAGAATGAGATAATTTGTTATTGCGAAAAAAAGATTTAAGGTTATCCCAAATTTGTTTTGCTGTAAAATTATCTCCATTCACATTATCTAAAAGAATGGCATCAATAGAATTGTAAATCTATGTTTTAATTTTGGAATCAAGAGAATACCAATACTCATCGTTATCAAACTTAGGAGTAGATTTTCCAGTGATGTGATCAAGGATGCGATAACTACGACAAATATCAGAAAAAATTGTGCGCCAAAGTTTATATTTAGGATCTTGTTCATAAAGTTTGAAATTAAAGAGGTGGTAGACGAAGTAGTGTTTTGTTTTGGATCATCAATGGGCATAATGATGATATAAGAAACAGAATAAAATTAGACAACAAGAAAAAAAAACGATAATGAAACGTATATCAATAGAGTTGGGTGATCGACGTAGTAAACTCAAAAGAGGAGTTTCATCGACTATTGAATGCTTTATAGTAGAAATTTTGCGTCACGAGGCATGACAACTAGGGTGCAGCGGAATTGAGAAGATGGAGCGATTTGGGATGCAATTTTCTTAGCAAGACCTAAAAGGTTCTAATACAATGTTGTTTACAAATACAATTTGTTTTAGGGGTAATGTCAGATGCGCCCTATAAACTATTCATTTCATTTAAATCAGATGTATTTGTAAAATAATCAAATACACCCCTAAACTTTACATTTTTCTATCTCTCAGTTAGTTTTAACGAATTTACAATTTTTTTCCAATAATACCAATTAAAATCAAGAACACAATAAACACAAGAGTACAATGGCATTATTGGAGAAAAAATTGTAAATCCATTAAAACTAACTGACAGATAGCAAATTGTAAAATTTAAGGATGTATTGATTCAAAAAACAATTTAAAAAATACATCTGATTTAAATGACAATTCATGAAGTTCACGTGACATTAACTTTTCATTTTATCAAACACTGCCCAAAATTTTCAAAACATCTTTATTTTACTAAAATAAAGATGGGGCAATGGAGTTCCAAACATGCCCTTAGTGACATAGGTTGTAGCCCAAAAACAAATACTGTCAAAAGGGCAGAACTGCCATTTCGCATAGAATAGTCGTTGATGGGACAATCTGACAATACTTCGGCAAAAAGTTTCCTCCAAAAGAAACTCAAAAGACAGAGAGAAGAAGAGCCTCAGCAAAACCCAAAAATCTAACCTTTTTTCTCTCCCTGAGCCCTACAAATTCCCACACATTGTGTGTATGTGTGTTCCACAGTACCAAAAGTTGCTCAAGCCCTTCCATTCTCAGCTTCTATACCTCACAAAAGTCCATTTCTTGCGACTTTTTTTGGACCCTTTTCAGCTTCACCTCTGTAAGACCCAACTCTTCTTCTCCTTCAGACCAAGATCATCAAAACTTGTTGACTGCAATATTTTTCATTTTTTGTTGTTTGGATGCCAAGAAACTATCAGAAATAATGTTTTAGTTTGATTGCTTGCTTGCATGCAAATGTTGTTTTGTTTTTGTTGCTCTCTGGGTTTTATGGGGCTTTGCTTGATTTTACATAGTGTAAAATGGTTTATGCTTGTTTTCTGTGCTTGTAGTGATGAATCATTAGCTTTGATTGTAAATATAAATTTGTCAGTCTCATTTAGAAGGTGTCTCTTGTTGTAGTTTTCACTAATCTAACACAAGCAGCTGTATTTTCAAGCTTTTGTTTTATTTTTGTTAGAGTTAAGAAAATATGTGTCCCAGCTTGAAGAAAAGAAGTCATTTTTACACACAAGCAGCTGCATTTTTGAGTAATTTATTTTAGTTGCAAAGAGGGTCTTTATTTTTTAGAAATGAAATTGGATGATGGGTTGATGATGAATATTTAGAAAAGTGTTATTAACATGTGCATGTGACCCAATTTACACACTATCAATGGCATTTCAATTTTGTTATTACAGTAGCAAAAAAAGTGTTTGCTTTTGGGGAATAAAATAGATGATCAATTGGTGTATAATTAGTAAATACTCCAGTGCCTTCGGTCTTTGTTCTCTGGGTGTTGACAAGCTCGTGTTTGAGAGCTTTTGGTGTTTTTCGCTCAGCGATTCAGATGGCACACTTGTTTGCGCATACATCTGAGTCTGTTGCTGGTGCATTGGATGGGTTGTTTGTTCCTTATGTACTATGTACTGTTGCCGGTTTCTGTTTAATGAATTTCCTATTTTCAAAAAAAAAAATAATTGTTACATTGAAGTTACTTGGTTTAGAAGTTATTATTTATTATGCTTGAGCATATTGATTATGATTTCATGTTGCGTTGTAATTTCAGCTTTGTTGATTATTGGTTTCAGTTTTATGTTCAAAGACAGGTGTGGTTCTCTTTTCTGCTGCTCAATTAGCATAAATGTTACTTTTAAAATTGCTGTTTTAGTTGCATTGTTAATTCTTATAATGCATCACCCCACATTTTGGTTTTCTTTGCAAGATACTGAGTACAATGGAGGAATCACCAGACTCGAAGTCAAAAATAGGTATGAGTAGTAAGGGTGAGAAGTATACTAAGGGCATTGATGTGGACATCGATGACGACGATGATGATCTATATAATGATACAACTAGCATGCATGATCTGGGTCAAGGGTTTCTGAAAAAATTCTGTACAGAAGCAGCCACGTCGTTTTTTAATGACTACGGTCTTGTTAGTCACCAGTTGAACTCATACAATCACTTTATCAAGCATGGAATCCAGAAGGTCTTTGATTCTTTTGGGGATCTTGATATTGAGCCCGGGTTTGACCCATCGAAGAAGGGAGATGGTGAATGGCAATACGCAACAGTGAAGTTTGGGAAAGTCACATTTGAGAAGCCGCAGTTTTGGGCCGGTGAAAAATTTGTTGAAAAGGATAAGGAGTATGTTAAAATGTATCCTTGGGTAGCCCGGCTTCAGAACATGACGTACTCGGCTAGGATGAATGTGGATGCTACTTTTCAGGTAATTAAAAGTTTAAACCCAACAACTTTTAAAGAAATGAAGAGTTTATTTTTATGTCAGTATATGTTGATTACTTTTGGGATTGATATGTGAAGTTTGGATATCTCTAGTTGTCTATTTTGCTTCTAAAAGGGTATCAGGTGCTCGTACCGTTTCAATGCATTATTGAACTGCTATCATGTTAAGTGGCACATGACACAAGTAGTAATTCACATTTTCCTTATTGTGCCTTTATAGTACCTACAAGAAACTGCATTCGATTTGTTGAATCATAACTGAGCGTCTAAGACAAATGTGCAATTTCTTTCTTAATTAAACTGTTATTACGGACAAGTTTTTTATATTGATTATATTGTTGTCATTGTGAGTTATCAGGTTTACACTCGGAAACTTGTTAGAAGTGATAAGTTCAAAACTGGTAAAGAAAAATATATTGACAAGGAGGTCATTAATGAAGAAACTAAAAATTTCATTGTGGCGAGGATTCCTGTGATGGTGAAATCTGACCTGTGCTGGATGAATGGAGCTGAAAAAGAGGATTGTGATTTCGATCATGGAGGTTATTTTCTGATCAAGGGCGCAGAGAAGGTCTGTTCAACTCTTTTCTCTATTAAATGGCATTCACTCTCTAATGAGAGTGTCGGCGCTTCATAGTATAATTAGCATTCTTATAATTAATAAATTGTGTGCATGTATGCACTCTCAAACATGTCAAATAGTTTTAATAGAATTCTAATGTTGTGATTTTGATATCCAAATAGGTTTACACTTGATCTTTTTGATTGCAGACATTTATTGCACAGGAGCAAATTTGTTTGAAAAGATTATGGATTTCAAGTACGCCTAACTGGACAGTTGCATACAGATCAGGGATCAAGAAGAAAAGGATATATCTTAAACTGTTAGATACTTCAATGGTTGAAGGTATCAAAGGAGAAAAAGTTCTTTCAGTATATATCTTATCATCAATAGAGGTTCCTGTGTGGATATTGTTTTTTGCCCTCGGTGTATCATCTGATAAAGAAGTTGTGGATCTGATTGATTGTGAGGGTGATAATGGCAAAATCTCGAACATACTATTTGCATCAATCCATGATGCCGATGAAAAGTGTGAAGGTTTTAGAAAAAGAGGAGTTGCTCTTGGCTACGTTGATAATCTTCTAAAAAATTGCAAATTTCCTCCCGGGGAGAGTATCTCGGAATGCTTCATCAATTACTTCTTTCCCAGTCTCGGTGGCATGAAGCAAAAGGCCAGATTTTTAGCCTATATGGTGAAGTGCCTCCTACAGGCCTATATTGGTCGCAGGAAATGTGATAATAGGGATGACTTTAGAAACAAAAGGTTGGACTTGGCGGGTGAGCTTCTTGAGAGAGAGTTGAGAGTACAGATTTTTCATCTTCGAAAGCAAATGACGAGGTTAATTCAGAGAGATCTTTATGCAGATCGCTCTCTGCGGGATATTGATCATTATGTGGATGCTTCTATAATATCTAATGGGCTACAACGGGCATTCTCAACTGGAGCTTGGTCACATCCTTTCAAAGTGGAAAGGATATCAGGTGTTGTGGCAACACTTAGACGAACAAATCCATTGCAAGCAACATCTGATATGAGAAAAATGCGTCAGCATGTATTGTATACAGGGAAGGCTGGAGATGCCAGATACCCGTAAGTGGTCCTAAACTTATTGTATGTCTCCTAATCAAAGAGCTGTAAATTTCATATTTCTTTTGCATTAAATTACTATTGTATTGGGTTTAATTTGGTCATTGAACGGGTGTATATTACTAGATTTTGATTTCCAATGATTTATGGTTCTTCCAAAATCTATTCTCTACCCATGATATATAGTCCCAGTCTTTGAAATTACAAACTGTAATTATATTATATTTGATCATTCCTTTTCTTTTAGTAAATATTTATATAACTTAACATTGTTTTATTGGACAAATTTTATTGATATGCACTTATCGAACTGTTTGATGCAGGCATCCATCCCACTGGGGCAGGGTTTGCTTTCTGTCTACGCCGGATGGTGAAAACTGTGGTCTTGTAAAAAATCTGTCCGCCACAGGACTTGTGAGTACCGAATTATTGGAACCTCTGGCTGAAAAATTGTATGATTATGGAATGGAGAAGCTGGTAGATGATACTTCCACACGACTGCATGGGAAGGATAAGGTTTTCTTGAATGGGGATTGGATTGGAGTTTGTCAGAATTCCCTTTCTTTTGTCAAGGCTTTACGAAGTGAACGAAGGAGAAAGGAATTGCCGTCCCAGGTGCTCTTTGGTCTTATCAACTGCGACGCTTATTACTTTGGGTTTTGAATCATATTATTTCATGCTTTAGTTAAGTTAACAAATCAAATCATGGTCAGAACAATAAATTAAAAATTACAAAAAGTAGTGGTTTATAGGTTATATTTATCCTCTCTCTCATGCATCATAATTGACTTCTTTGTTAAGAACATGCCTTTGTGACTATTTAATCGCCTTGGTGAAACCTAAATATGTTTCCACACCTTGACTCTTGGCTTATGCCTTATTGGATGGATCTTCATTAAAATACAATTAGTTATCATATTTTTTGAACTTTTTTGTATCCTTACCTTTTATGTAGGTAGAAATCAAAAGAGACGAGCATTATGGAGAAGTACGTATATTTTCTGATGCTGGAAGGATTCTACGCCCTCTATTAGTTGTTGAAAACTTAAAAAAGATCAAGTCGTTTAAAGCAGGCAATTTTACCTTCCAAACTCTTCTGGACCGGGGAATAATTGAGCTTATCGGGATTGAAGAAGAAGAAGACTGTTGTGTAGCATGGGATATTAAGTACCTCTTCGCAGGTGGAGGGAAGTCGCCCACCAAGTATACACACTGTGAACTTGACACGTCTTTTTTGTTGGGTTTGAGCTGTGGGATTATCCCGTTCGCCAATCATGACCACGCAAGGAGGGTCCTTTACCAGTCTGAAAAGCACTCGCAACAAGCTATTGGGTTTTGTACTACAAACCCAAACATTAGGGTGGATACTTTGTGTCACCGGCTATATTACCCACAAAAACCTCTTTTCCAGACAGTGGTCTCTGATTGTCTTGGAACACCGGGACACCCAAAAGGTCATCCAAGGCCGGAGTTCTTTAATGGCCAGTGTGCAATAGTGGCTGTTAATGTCCACATGGGGTATAACCAAGAAGACTCTCTGGTGATGAACCAGGCCTCTTTGGAACGAGGGTTATTTAGATCTGAACATGTCCGTAGTTACAAGGCAGAGGTTGATAACAAGGAATCTGAAAAAAGGAGGCCAGAGGATTCTATGAACTTTGGGAGGATTGAAAGTAAAGTTGGCCGAGTTGACAGCCTGGATGACGATGGTTTACCGTTCATCGGTGCCAATTTGCAGGTTGGGGATATTGTAATGGGAAGGTGCACGGAATCTGGTACTGATCACAGTATAAAACTGAAGCACACCGAGAGGGGCATGGTGCAGAAAGTTGTACTGTCTGCTAATGACGAAGGCAAGAATTTTGCAGTGGTGTCCCTGAGACAGGTAATTCGATTGTTCTGTACGGCCTAATAAGCGAGTGCACATCTATATTGCATGTCCTTTATATGTTTTAGTTAGTGAATTGTGAATGAATTACAAATAATGTCCTTGAGAACAGTTAGTTAGTACCACTTGAGTTTGTTGCTGATTAAATCATCTTTATATTTTGCTAAAAGCGAAAACACTCGTTTTATGATGCATAAATTACGGACTTTTTAATGCAGGTCCGTTCTCCATGTCTTGGGGACAAATTCTCCAGCATGCATGGGCAGAAAGGCGTATTGGGGTTTCTAGAGGCTCAAGAGAACTTCCCGTTCACAATACAAGGAATAGTTCCTGATATTGTGATAAATCCTCACGCATTTCCCTCACGACAAACTCCAGGCCAACTCCTAGAGGCTGCTTTAGGAAAGGGGATCGCATGTGGCGGTGAGATGAGATATGCTACCCCTTTCTCCACGCCTTCAGTCGAGGCCATCACCGACCAGCTTCACAGGTAAACCGTGTTTGATTTAATCATTGCAAATAATGTAATTGTACGCGTCATGATCAGTTTCAAAATGTTCATATTCTTTGGTTCTTGTTTCATTGATTACTTGTTTCCTTGCACAATTTGGAATTGTTTCAAGTTTATTATACGTATGGCAGGGCTGGATTTTCGAGATGGGGAAATGAGCGAGTTTACAGCGGTAGAACTGGCGAAATGGTCCGGTCACTCATATTCATGGGACCAACATTCTACCAGCGTCTCGTCCACATGGCTGAAGACAAAGTCAAATTCCGCAACACTGGACCTGTACACCCTCTCACTCGACAGCCAGTAGCAGACCGAAAGCGATTTGGTGGGATCAAGTTTGGTGAGATGGAGCGAGACTGTCTCATAGCCCATGGCGCGTCATCAAATTTGTACGAGCGCCTCTTCACACTGAGCGACTCCTCACACATGCACGTCTGCCAGAAATGCCAAAATATCGCCAACGTAACAGAAAGGTCAGTAGCCGGGGGGCGCAAAATCAGGGGACCCTTCTGTCGTCACTGTGAATCCTTAGATGATATCGTGAAAGTGAATGTGCCTTATGGTGCCAAGTTATTGTCCCAAGAACTCTTTAGCATGGGCATCAGTCTGAAGTTTGAAACTCGGTTGTGCTGAACCATCGTCTTCGAACTCGGGTTTGTATATATCTTTTGTCAACAATGCCAAATTAATATATGGCTTGGCAACTTTTTGGGATGGGCATTGGTGTTTAGTAGGTTATGTTGAAGCAGTTGTGGAACTGAACTGAGTAAAGTGTCAATGTTTTTGAGTAGACATGAACTGTACATTTTGGGTTGAAAGTTTATGTATACATGAAGTTATGTGCATATGATGTGAATGTTAAGTGTCTAAGAGTATACACTAGTTATGATATGTCTAATTGTTGAGATGTTAGTTTTGCTTACCTTTCAATGCTTTTAAGAGTTGCTGCTAAAAATAGGTTCATCCATAGCTTCAAGATGAAAAGTTTCTAGGTATGATTTCAAAAGTAATGTGCTAGTAATGATAGGTTGATGTATTTATCTAAGGGTAAAAATGTCATTTAATGTTTTTCTTTAATATTTGTGAAAGACTCTAAAACGACACTTATTTTGAAACGGATGTATTAATATATCTTGCCACATGGTAAGGTTGTTGACTGGTGGAGCATTTAGCGAGTCACTTTAACAAGGCTCGCTTGGATGAGTTCATGATGAAGCTCGAGCTCAGGTTGAGATTGGTTTAATAAGCCATTGTTTGGTAACACTTATGTACTGCAAAAGTCACTTGTACATTCATTAAAAATAAGTCATGTCATCAAAATAACAACTTTTATTCTCTAGTTTTGCAATGATGGAGAAGTAGAAAAAATTAGAGTTTTTTACTCATATCATAAAAAGTTGAGTCTATTTCTTCTTCCAAGTTACGACGATTACACATTAAATGTGAACAAATATCATACAAAATCAATTTTTACTACATTTGTTACCAAGGTCTACTTTTATAAGTGCTTATAGAAGCATGTAGAAATATTACTAGTCAACTACTAAATAAGTCAAACTCAATGAAATAAGCTCGCTGTTTGGTTTGTTTATTATTTTCTAACTAATATATTATACTCTTCTGTCTTTAAATAAGGCATCTCCAACTAGGGGTGTTCACAGGCGGGTAGCCCGCCCATTAAGGCCAACCTCAAATCCGCCCCGCTTCAAGCGGATTGGTGAAGATGAAT
>JAYMTK010001644.1:0-15778 GCA_036897405.1 Pelargonium myrrhifolium | reverse complement strand
CGGACATCGTCGGGTAAAAAAGCTAGTATTTATTAATTTCTTATTCATGACTTAATTTTTCATTTTTTTATCCACGATTTTCTTAATATTTTAATTGGAGTTAAAATTTAAAAATGTGTTGATTTGTAATATAAAAATATAGACTTTTTATTCGCTGTAAACACTTCTCTTTATAATATGTATAGATTTTTTTGGATTTGTTCTGAATATTAATAGAATTACCTTTTTGCAAAGGTATTTAAGGACCAGATGAAGCCTAATTTGTTTAAAAAAAATATATTATTTCAAATATTAAACACCCAAAATAATTGAGACGGGCCTGAATGGGCAATTAATGTAGAGCACCAAGCTAAGACTTAAATAGAAGTTTGCAGCTGGTTTTGAGCAACCGTGGAAACTGTGGATTGGCCGGGAACATGTTGTGCCAACACTTGTCTTCCGTGCCCATCACAACCTTGCAGCACTTGGGATCATCCATGTGCGGAACACTGAAAACGGACCTGTAAATCTTCCACAAACACCCATCAACTCTACTCAACGGTGACCAGCACTTGTTGTTGATGTCTTTTTTGTGAGCAAGAGACGTCAGAGGGGAGGGTGGAGGAGTTGCTGCACAAAAATTGGTGAGCAATGGAGGGAAAGCTGGGTTCAATGGGAACATCTTGAGCCAGCAAGCACTGCTGATCTTTGTGATGGCCTGGCAACAAGCAGGACCCACATTTTTGAATTGTCCGCTGAAGAGTGCCGCGTAGATCTCCATCACACACCCCTGGATGCTTGACAGTGATGACCAGCACTCTGTGGGTTGTAGCGGTGGTGGAAGAACCTGGGCTGGTTCTGCAGATTGGACATGGAACACCACTGTGGTTGCTAATACCACTATGATCATGACAACCTTTGTTGTGGTTTCCATATTGTGGGCTTCAGATTTCAAATTGGTTGTTTGTGTTGTGTTTTGCTGATGGAGCAAGCTAGGTGCTGGTGCTGGAATTTATAGTGCTACTGTTTGTGAATCTAGGTGCAGTTACTTTGAGAAAGTAATTTGTGGGAACGTTTTGAGAGTGTAAATTCATGTTTTGCCAAGATTTATGGGACATGTATATATATGTAACTGCAAATTAAAGCTGACTTAATGACACTAATTTTAGGCAATTTGGGAAGCGGAACTATTGTGGGCTGCGAAACACTAGAATTGACGCACAAAAATGAACTAAAAGAGTGCGTGTTTTTAGAGCCCAGCCCATTAATCGAATTTAGGGTTTAAGTGGGCTGCACTGGACCAACCCTAACTCAACACCTCCATTGTTTGGGTTTGGGCCTGCATGTTGCAAGAACAACATAACATTTATTTACCAGCTTCAGCTGTTCAACTCTCTACAGATTGTTCCAGATCATACCAATTGGTTGGGCTCGTAATAAACGTCATTGCATAGATTTTTTATGCCAGTGTTGCATATAAGTCGCTTAATCAAATAGTTGCCTAAAATATACTAGTGTTCTCTTTTATATTTTGAAAAAAATTAAGGAGTAGTTAGTTAATGTGTTATGTTTATTATTGTATCCTCATGAGTAAGTGTTGAGAGATCCTAACTAACATCTTTTAAGGATATTATTGACAATTCATGCATAACTAACTTACTAAAAAAGGAAGCAAGGCACTCATTTCGAGACAAAAATGCAAGAGAAGCAAGATACTCATTTTGGGACAAAGGATATTTATTTTGAAATAAAATTGCTTCTATGATTTTGTTCAAAATTATTTTGTTACTTAAATGTAACTAAAAATTATACTATTTCATTGTATGTTTTGCACATGATTAATTAAAATTTTACAATACTAAAATTACTATTTTTTTTTTATTTATTCTCCAAGTGAATCATTTAAAAAAGAAATTGGTTAACATGTAAAGAGTCTAGTGTGGACATTTGAAAATATACATTGTAGTCCTCAACTCTTGCAGTCTCTTTACTAATATGCATCAACAACACTTGAAGATATATTCAAACTAAAAACTTGGAGTCAAACGTGTTAAACCATTTGCCCATATGGTTGTATGTTTTTTAAATAAAAATTAAGTTGTTATTCTATCAACTTAATATCTAAATTGAAAGAATTTTAACTGAATACCAAAATAAATTAGTGTCCCGACCAAGTAATTGTCCGCAGTCATGAACTCGCATACAGAAGTAAATACAAGGAGTGTTATAATTTTGGAGTGGAGGACAGTCTAATGATTTGATCATGCTCTCTGTTCACTGTTGAAGGACATGAAGAGAAGACATTAGGTAGTGACAAGGACAAAATGGGTAGATCCCAAATCAACATTATCATATAATTAGTTTTAGACCTAATATTTGCAATGCCCACTTAATTTGTCCCACCTACTGATCCTATATTTGTTTTGAAAAGGACTGCCCTACCCTTGAGAATGTTGATTGGGACTTTTGACCAATAATAACAAATACTTTACATTAATAATCACTAGGCTTTATCTAGCCTAAATTATGAAGAAAGTAAATAGATACATACACTAGATTAGATTAGATTAGATTAGAGTAGAGGGTCTCTATATATGCATCATATAGAGGTCAAGACCAGTTTTGGGCTGTATCTAGTGATAGATATGAACATATCATTTTGATTTACAACTTCATTATATTCTATCAACATCCTCACCAAACCTTGTGATGATTTGTACCGTAAATATTTTTTACGAAATTATTATTACTATTTTTAACTGCAAAACGAAATGTCATATATATTATTCAAATTAACTAAATTGTCATAAATCCTAACTCTATGAAATAGGCTCCTCAGAAACTGATCAGAACTAATAGTGAAATAAAATGCCTCATTATGACCCTAGCCTTAGTGAAAAGCATAAAAAACCGATGCAAATAGACTTGAAGTCAATCTACCAGACCCACTTGGCTTTTACAAGATTTCGCAAAAGAATAACAACTCAATACCAACTACTCATCAGCACATACATGCTCATCTGCTATAAGAAACTTCTGCCAAGTGTGCCCCTCCCTCGCTGGAAAAGAACACGGAACCACAGATGTATCCTCTGAATGATCTGAAGAACGATTGAGATCCGACGAAACCAACTCCTTTTGATGGGCTTTTTTGAAATGGGTCAACACGGACGCACTAAGAATTGCTTGTCGTCTTGTCCACATAGATAAGTTTCTACCTAATGTTCAATGTCTAGTCCAAATTGTCCAAGTCCATGTCTTAATTATCCAATCCAAACTTAGGGAATCAGGTTGCACCTCGTCTCTAACATGTGTCCTGCAAGGCAACACACCAAAGAACGATGACCCCCAGAGTGGTTACAGGACACCGCCTCAGGCGTGGTAGTAAGATCTCTGCCATAATCACAAGGAAGGTACGAAGATTTTTAGAGAGAGAAAGTTATAGAGAGATTAATAATTTAGAGAATAAATATATCTCTCTCTTACAATGAGAGGGGTATTTATAGTGACATTTACTTACTACCACGTGTCAGCACGTGATTGGTTGCTAGATGTATGGAGGCCCTTATTGGGCCCATTTTGTGTTGGGATTTGTGCCTCCCCAATGCTTTACCCGGGCTTGTTGGGATGCGACATGAGGCCCAACACACGCCTCGCATGATGGGACGATTCATTGGAGTCCTTAGCAGCCTCTATCGCGCACGATAGCGTCCTTTGCTCCTGAGAGTGTGTGTTGACAATGATGTGACATGTTTGTGGCGCCTTGAAAGTGATACGGGCGAAGTAGTGACCTCGCTAGGGCCCTTATTATATCATGAGGCGCGCGAGCCATCTGGGACGCTTGTGAGGCACTTATGAGGCGCGCGAGTCGTCTGGGGCGCTTGTGAGGCGCGCGAGACGCCTGTGGCGCTCATGAGGTGTGCGAGCCATCCAAGGTGCTTGTGAGGCACGTGAGCCATCCAGGTCGCTTGTGAGGCACGCGAGCCGTTCGTCCGCTTATGAGGTGCGCCAGCCGCCCGGGGCGCTTGTGAGGCGTGTGAGGCACCCAGGGAGCTAAAGAGGCGTGCGAGCCATTCGGGGCACTTGTGAGGCACGCGAACTGTATGAGGCACATGTGAGGCCCACGAGGTGCTCGAGCCGTCCGGGTGCTTGTGAGGCACGAGGGCATCCGGGGCGCTTGTGATATCCGGGTGAGCCGGGGAATTTTGAGGGAGCTTATGAGTCTCAGGGAGCCCACGTGCTCCATGGATACCAAGTGTGAAGCTTTCGAGGGAGGTTGGGCGTTTTTTGGGTGGCCCGGTTGACTGATGATTCGCTTCAGTGGATCGTTTGGACTTCGTGGAACGAGATGATGTGGCGCTTGAGCGCCACGTGTTCCATTTTCATTCGTCTTAAAACTTATGATTTTTTTGGATAGCATCAACTAGTATTAAAAAGTTCATTTAAACGCAGAAAACATTATGAAAGACATAAAAGGAGCACAAATGTTTACAGTTCCATTTCATCACAATGCCTCCACAGATTATTAACAACCATCTACTGGATAAAAAAAATTCCCACACAAATCCCGTCTCGTAAATTTTATAACTGAATTCGTGGCATTAAATTATGCCACGAATTCCTAAATCAGCTGCATCCAATACTCACAAAAAAGAAAAAGACTACTGAGCTTAAAAATTCAGTTGTTGAAACTTTAGTTGGCTAGTTAGCATTGTTAACATGAAAGCTCGGGAAAAAAGGACAAGACACATTAGTAGATCAAGCCAAAAGATGAAGAATACACAGAATACAGCATTGGGCACCTGCACGAATCGATCGATCCAACACTTGAATAAAAGGAATAGAACTTGAAAATGAAGTGTCTTCATACCTTGGCAACCTCCAGAAAACCTTTGCAAGTGTCTTCAAAACTTACCTGAAGGGTGAAAATTGAACACAGCACTGAGGGCAGACTTCAGAAATTATATCATGAGAATATAATTATAAAAACAGTACCTGGTCAGCATAGATTTCTGGAAGTGCTTCAAGAGTGCTACTACTAAGCTCCATTGCAAGATCATAGCAGCGGAGATTGTTGTTAATCTGTATAATTTAGAATTTAGAAATAATCAAATGTTAAACTAACTGCAAAGCTGCAAGCACCCAATATTAAGCACAAACCATTGCACATAGAGGTTCCAGACCAATCTCTGAAGCAGGTTCCTTAAGCATTTCCTTTTCGGCATCTTGAAAATCAAACATTACCTGGATAATGAATGTGTTTTCTGGAGATATTAAATTGGAAATGGAACTCTAAGACTAATACTAGGTGAAAAAGGAGGAACTGAATGAAATAGGTATAGATGATTTTCGATCTCTTGCTCGACATCTGTTTACATCAACATATATACTTGAGTAATTGGACACTGCTTTGGAATTTAAGATAAACTCACCTGAATAATAGCCAATGCAATATTATAGAGCATGACATCAGTGCTATTTTCACGAACAATCTGCACTTGCTCTGTAAGGATCCTAAATAAATCAACAGCAGCTGGAGTATACAGCTTTCCATCTTCTGTTTTCTTAGGTGGGTGAATTTTATCAGCATCCAGGATATTCGTGTACCATTTCTAAGAAACAGCAAAATGTTACTTCTCTCAGAAAGAATACAAATTTAATTTACCGATGGATGGATATGGTAATCACCCTACCCTTGTTGTAGCTTGCATTCTCTCCACATATGAGTTCATGAGGGGATCCATGGCACCACTCTCAGAGCAAACTTGAGCCAAGGACTCATCAACACCAAGACCAATAAGATTTTCTTGATATTCAACTACCCAACTAATTACCTGATTGAAAACAACAAGAGAAAAAAAGAGGAATGAAAGAACTAAGAATGTTATTTTATGATACAAGCAATTTGCATCAATTTCTTTTGACCGATATTAAAACTTGTAACATGATTACTTAAGAGTGCAGCACTACTAACCATTCCACAAAATTGTTCAATGATCAATCATATAAACTGTGGCAGGGATGGGTTTATCATCGATAGTTATTTTATACAAATAGGAATATTACTTGCATTTATCACTAGTTTTTGCTTTTAGATTTTTTTACTATAACAAAATAGGATGTGCGTGCATGGCCTGCATCTCCCGTGTTTTACACAATGACCCCCAATCATGTAATTTTGAAGTGTCCGTGCCGCCTCCTTGGTTTCCATATGGGATGATATGCATTACCAGATGTCTCCTTTAAAGGAAAATGCTCTAACAAATACATTATGGCATGTTCGTAACCAATGAAGAGGCCTTGCAAAAGTACCTTCAAAATCTCTATATTTGTTATTTCACTCGACCTGTCACTGAGCAATCTAAGAAACTGAACGAACCTCTCAGTATACAGGTTTACCATGAGCTGGAATATCTCATATCTGCAAGCATTAAAAAAGAATATGAAAACAATACTGTGGAAATCAGTTGATGCACATGCTAGAGTTTACAACAAAAGCAATCAAACATGCTCAGATGGCAAAAAATGGGGCTTTGCCTCCCTTCCTTTCAGCATGAACATGCTCAGATGGCAAACATAATTTCTTAATTTTACGTGATAAAGCCAGACTCTTAGATATTACCTTGGGAATTAGTGCTTGCACATATAATAAAAGACCCATCGTGAGATAAAACTACTGGAAGTATCATGTAAATGAAATTTTTGTAGTAATTTCTTTTCTTCTTATTCTTGTGCATGTTGGAGCAAACTAAAGTTTTCAATATCCACTATGAAGTTATTGGTAGCGGAAAATAAAAAACGTCCATGCCATAAACCAAGTTGATTGAATATCATGAGCTATGTCATGCATTTAGTTTTTAATATTACATATTCATATGCATTCAATGAAATTGGAAATGTATTACGTGGCAGACACTGCCGAAGTTAAAAGATTTAATTCGAATTTTTCTTTCAGAAATCAAAATGAAAGAGAAAATACTCGGTCTAGATGATTCTTCTCACTGAATAGATGGTGTGTGTGTGTGTGTGTGTGTGTGTGTGAGAGAGAGAGAGAGAGAGAGAGAGAGAGAGAGATTTTATTAACTCCAAAACATGAGAAACATATTTATTAGCAGAAAGTTGATAATAATACCAGTACGCCAAAAGCAAGAACATATTTGGGAGGGCAAACCTTGGAGGAAAACAAGGAGCCACATAGTCATAAATATCTCCAAGCTCTTCCCCAAGCTATCAATAAAGAAGGCATTATGAGTAAATAAAAACTATCCAAACAATAAAGCTTTAACATTATCATTCCAGAAACATAAACATAATACTAATTTGAACATGAAACAAGACAATGAGATATGGTTCAAGATGTAAATGACTTCATATGAATAACTCAATGTAAAGTCTATGTGAGTGAATTCAAAAGAATACCAAAAACTTTGAAATTGTTTATGATGTAAGAAAAGCTTGAGAGGATAAGTTGCTTTCTAAACAGAAGAAAAATATCATTCGAGCAAAGAACTGCCAATATTTCGAGATTCCATTGCCAACACGCACATCTTAACATATAACACTTAATTAAAAGTTGAGTATGATTTGCGGATCAACAAAACATTTGAACATGATTGGCATTTTGTTAAAGGTGGATGAAAAGAATTCACTATTCAACTATAGAATAGCACTAGTGGATCCAGTAAATCACAGCCAATCCATGCATAGTTAGATACCACCATCCAGATTAGGTATGCTGCTTAAAGTTGCGAAGGTGCCGTATCTTAGAACAACTATTATTTCCCCGAAAAATATGACTAACTTTTTTTGTTCGGCGATACCAACACCCTTTATGGGACTTGTAACTGAGACCTCTGAAAGAATTCAAGTGCCTTAAACTGCTTGGCCTTATGGGTGTTGGTGAAAAATATGACTACTTCAAACTAGAAAAGAGAAATTTAAACACATAAGCAAGTGCACATGCACACAATGATGCAGAATGTGAGTGTTAGATACAAATTCCCACATCGGAAAACAAATGAACAGCATAAGCTAAATATAAAGATGCGTGTTGGAGTTCCTCAAAAGCCCAACATTTGGTGTCATACAACATAGATGTGGTTAACCTATACGCGCTTGCACGTGCGCACGCAATTGCAGAATGTAAAAGTGTTGGATATGGTCTCACATTGGAAAAATATATGGTCTCACATTGGAAAAATATGAACATAATAAGTTACATATAACAGTGCATGTTGGAGATCCTTCAGGGCCCAACATGGTACCATACAACATAGATGTGGTTGACCTATAAAACTAGTCATTCAACTTTAGAGTATCCTTATTTATCACAAATCACACCAAAACAACTTCTCCATTTCATCCATCCTACATCGATCTTATTCTTGCCGAACTTCCTCCATGCATTTGATCTTTGTCATACTAATCTAAACCCCATAGAATATTCCTCAACTTCTCTCCTAGTTTCAATATAGGTGCAAGGCACATTAAGGCAAAAACCTCTTTTTGAGCCATGACACAAGGTGCACACCTTTTCGAAATGAGGCACAAATATGCATAGAAAATGGAAGAAAAAAGTGTGTTCTAGTAATATTTAAAGATAACCATCCTAAAGAACATTACTCAAATGAAACAAAGGATAAAACCAATAGTTCGAATAATTATCATGCTTATGCTAAAGGTAAATAAAAATAAAGAAAACTCGGCACAGTCAATCTAAATCCAGCAATCAACTCTAATAAATCTAAATATCAGTCTTCATCCTCCTAAAGTGTAGAATCAACATTTTCATCATCATCAAAAGATGTATAGCCAAATTTGTAGCAAAATATGGTGCGGCTAGAATCTCTAAAAGCCTGAAAGTTCAGGTTTTGTGGGAGAGGAAAAGTCTGGAACTAGAATACAATGAGTTTTCTACGTGTACTATTTCTTTGTTTTAGCTCATAATGTACTGGATTCGGTTTTATACCAATTTATATTGAACAATAAAGAAAATAGAGAAAATATATAGAGAATGAGAGAAGAGGGATAGAATTAAGAACAATAGATGAAAGGGAGGGGAGAGTGTTTTTCTTAGACTCGTGCCTCTGGCATTAAGGGAGTTGCATAGCCTCAAGTGTGCCTATAGCCTTTCAATTTCCATTGAATTGAGCAGCTGAGGAAGAGAGGACGTTATTGTAATTAATAAAAAACATCAGCTCACATTAAACTCAAAACAAAAAGGGTAATTGAAAGGTTTCTCTGAGTGGGCGCACAAAGCATGCCTTGATTATGTGTTCCTGCAAAATAATTGCAAAAGGCATGCACCTAACTGGGCTCTCAAGGTGCTGGAGCTGAAAATCACAAGAGGCTCATGCCAAACACAGATTATGAACTATAAATCTTCAGCCAAACAAAAAGAAATGAAAATATAAAAATAAAACAGCAGCAGCAGCAGCAGAAGAAGAAGTAAAGTTTAAAGGTATAATAAAGATGAGTGCATACTATTTTAATTTCCTCCACAGCACCTTTTAGGTCTTCATACACAAGCTGATTGAAAAATTAGAGTTAGAATAAGATTTGTTACCAAGGAGTTAAGATACTTTTATAATGGTCATTTAACAAAGAAATCATCACAACAGCTAGCACCTCCGTCAGAAGCTTGTTAAATCGCTCTTCAGCAGTCTTCCGTATTTGGTCGTAGCATTTATCCTTATAGCCTTTCCCCTGAATCTTTAACTTCTTCTGTAATACAAGGTTTCTAGAAGAAGCTGATGAAGAGGGAGCTTTCCTGCAACATAAAATGTTCCAAAAGAAATTGAAGTTCAGAGATGTGACCAGTCCAAGACTAATGGATGGAACAACTATATATATATATATATATATATATATCAATAACCTAGAAAGGCAACTAAAAAGAACTATAAATAATTACAGGCAGCAGGAAACTCACTTGCCAGTTCTCCGTTGATTTGCAACACTTGCCATTGCCTCACCTACCTCAGCCTCAGCTGCTTCCTCAGCAAGTTGCTGATCAAGGATTTCTTGCATTTCCACAACCCTAGAAATTAAGAGTAGATATCATAGAAGAAAAAGGAAACAAAAAAGATCAAACAATCTAGAGCCAATTGAATTAAATGACTACTGAATGGAAATATATAGAATGCCACAACCATGTAAGTTCAGGGTATCCAATACATTAGATCCCAAAACCCTAAATGCGACGGTAAAATCCAACCAGACCTCAATATGTTATTGATGTATTTTCTTCTTTCATCAACATAAACCGAACTTCAACACTTATCCTCTCTTCAAGGTAGGTCCTATTTATGTTATAGATTTATTTTTTTCTTACATATATAACGAACAATGTACTCTTTCACAAGAAGTTGAATACATAATTGTAATAATTGTTTTGCATGTTAGCACTGAACAGTACTTCTGTAAATTTCCAAACTTATATTGTTTGATATGCATCAATATACATTCCAGTTCTGTCATGTCAATAATGCCATCCTTTGTGTTTTGCTATCATGTCTTTGGATTGTGAAAAGAAAAGGTCTAATGCGTATGTCCTATTAAACTCATCTTGCTCTAAAGAGATGTTGGCTCAAGTAGATATCTCAATTGTTAGAGTTTGATAAGGTTCCAGCATATATAGATGTTCGAATTTTGTGCATCTTCTCGCAGCCATGATGAACAATTTCATGATGGTTGAACAGGATGTTAAATTACCAAATTTACACTGAATAAATGAGACCTATTTTAATTATATAAAAAACGCAGCGAAACTTCAAAAAAAAAATAATAAGGTGTACAATAATCTACTTTAAAGGTTACTCAGCAACATACCTCAATGCACGAACTAGAGTTTGTGGGCTGTAAGAAAAAAGCAAATTACCTTTAGTAAAGGTGATAAATTTTCAGTAATGTGTACTTAAAGATAGAATAAAAGCATGCATAACAAGAAAATATGCTCCCGAAAATTCAATCGAAAAAATGTGGGGGATAAACAGTTCTAATTACACTAGTCTATCACATTTTATTTCATCTCTCCACGTACATAACACATAAAAAGTTAACATCTCTGATTCAACTTGAATGGTGCAGGTAGAATAAATAGCATAACTAAGGCTAACCAAACATTCATTGAGCTCTCTGAAACACATTTAACAAAGGAATTCCTGTGTTTAGAATGTTTTACTCAAGTAGTTTGGCAGCTTTTGAGTCTTCTTAGAGAACAGATTATATTTGCCTTCGTTAAATGCATTCACAAAGAAAGAAAGAAAGAAAGAAAGAAAGAAATGAGAGAATTTATTTGTTCTGAAGGCTTCTCTCCTCTAGGCCCCAATTGTTCAATAAATTTACCTTTTTACGTGATTATTAGGGATAAGAGAGGGAGCATTCAAAGTAGTTTGGTTCTTCAATCTTGTTGACAAAAGTGTCACAGTACTTGGTAGTTGGGCATAAGTTTACATAAAGTTGCATATTGACAATCTTTACCACACCAAATTGTTTCGGGTGTTCTGCAGGGAAGCAGCAAACAATACGATGGGAAAAGAAAAGGTACGATTAAGAACCTCAATGAGATGGTATAAAGCCAAAACTGTAGCCATTGAAACTAAATAAAAAAATGACTTGAATATATATCAGGTACTCAAATTCAGTCATCCAAGGAGAGAAGGAAAGAAAAACTAACAATGGTACGCTGATACAACAACATTACAAGAAATAAGAAATATTCAGACCAATAAATAAAGAGATAATAAATAAATAATTAAATATATCACCAATTCTCCAAATATTAATCCATACATACACATATATATATATACCTTTCTTTAGAAAGTTTATAGAAATTTCCAATATGGCCCCACAAAGTCTTCTCAAACGTCTCCCAGGTCCGATCAACATCTTCAAAGTATTCTCTGTGAAGCATTCCAAAAGGATCAAGTCGTTAAACTTCAAACTAACAATTTTGCAGAGCATCTTCATATTTATCATTTCTATGTTACTCTTATCTACTCAACACTCATGATTATACTTTTGTCATCTAGTGCCTTTTAATTTTAAGGTCATCTAGAATGGCAGCATGGCTCATCTAAGTATAAACAGAACCAGCCGTTATTGTCTCGTTCAACCAGGCAACAATACATTCTCTTTTCTCTGCCAAGTAAATTGGACAAAAACAGAAGAAAACAAGCAAGTTTTGATCCATATATCTCATCAATTGTCCATGCAAATATGTATAAGATAGGTGGCATTAAGAGGTGTAATAATCTTCACCAATGACAGTTTTTTTCTAATAACATGAATCAGAGCACTCAGTGCAAGGCCGCATTTGAGGCACTGAGCTGTTTCTCTGGAGCCAAGGTGGGTTCAACTAAGCAAGGCAAACCTTTCAAAAGTTACACACACACACACACACGTATATGTGTGTGTTGAAATTTATAAGAAAAATCAGATAGGGGAGGTAGATACAGAGAGCAAAGATTGTGAATGCAAGAAGATAACGTGGTTCAGCCGTAAGGCCTACATCCACATCCTAAATTCCCAAAGGCCTAAATATGTTTTCACTAACTTGATGGGTCTAGTACAGTGAACCAATCGATATTTATAACGAGTGTATGAGAAAAACAGGGTACGAGACAAATTACGAAAACCACTCTACTAATTATCCCAGTCTCATAATTTGCTTCATCAAATTTCATGATTTAATCCACAATCAAATCTCATGATTCATCAGGAAAAGTCAACACATTCCTACACTTCCCCTCACATGCAATCATGATGTTGACTTTTCTTCTTGTGGTTTTCATGCGGATTGAGAAGCACTTGTAGAGCTAGCCTCTTGCACACTCCTTGTTGGTGCTTTTATCACTTTCTTTCTTTTAGATTTTTTTTTTTTTTTTTTTTTTTTGCTCTAAGAAAAACAATACACAGCAATAAAGACTGAATATTTAGAAAAATAAAGGAAGAATTGAAACAAAGTCAATGGTTGGAAGGCTTTGACGATTAAAGCCAATAAACATTTCAAGGGCAATAAGGGCTACTGAAAAATCAATCTATAGGTTTCTCCCAACGGCTCTGATACCATGTTGAAATTTATAAGATAGATGAATTTGGGGGCAAAGATAAATAGAGTAAAGATAGTGAACATAAGAAGATGGTGTGGTTCGGCCATTGAACCTACATTCACACCCTAAATGCCGAATGAACTAAATATATTCTCACTAACTTTTTTTTTTATCAGTAAGCTAACAGCTGAGGTCCGAACCTAAGACCTCCAGAGGTTAAGTGCCTTAAGCCACTTGCCCTAATGGTAGTAGTTATATTCTCACTAACTTGATGAGTTGAGTACAATAAACCCATATTTATAGTGGACATAGAAGATAAACATGGTAAGTGACAAATTATGAGAACCACACTACTAATTATCTAAATCCCATAATTTGCTCTATCAAAGCTCATGATTTATTACACAATCCAACAATATATAATAAACAATTATTAAGAATAAATTAATAGGAGTTCATAATCATCGAAATAAGTTGTTTAGAATAAATCAATCTTCTACCCAACAACTAATCAACTACATTATTTATTTTTTTTGATAAGCAAGTATACAAACACCGAGGCTCGAACCTGAGACCTCAAGGGAGCAAGTGAAATCAACCACTTGTCTTACTGAGTGTTCGCTAATCAACTACATTATTATACAAGGGTAAGCTGTTTTTTTCTTCAATGAAGACTACTAAAATGAAAATTCTTCATCTTAATGGTAATAATTTACAAGAAAAAAGTTACTTTCACTCTAGTAAATCATGACTATTATGATAAAGAATCTTCATCTTAAGACAAAAATTCATCATAAGTTTGGTCTTGTAAATAATGACAATTACGATGAGTCTTCATCCTAACAAAGTTGAGATCATTACGCAAAATATAAATTTACCGACGTGTGCCTCAAATACAGCGGAGAAGCGCGTGCTTTTTGAGCCTCAATGAACAAGCTTTGCCTCAACAATTTTGAGGCCTCAAGAGATTTTTTAGATATAAACACTGATAGCAATTAGGAATGAAGACAAATAAATAGCAGCATAGAAAGATAGATATCTGACATAAACATATATCTAACATTGGACTTGCAAGTGAGATCGACATAAGAACTTAAGAAGAAGTGCAGACCTTAATCTGCCAATCTCTTCTTTGTGAGATGAAGCAGCTGCTAATGCAAACCTCCGCTTTCCATCAAGTGCTGTTAACCTCTATATCAAGTGAGTATCCAAGAACAAAAATTTTACAACTCATGATGTGTTGCAAAAACGAAAAAATAGCTAGCATGAGAGAGTTATTAAATGAATATAAGATTTACCTCATACGTATTAATAAGTTCTTTATCATTGGTTAGAGAGTCCCTAGCCTCAGCTGCTTCAACAGAGATGGACAGCATGCCCTCAACATCCTATGGAATTTATTTTTATTTTTTAAAAATAGTTGGCTACGCTCCATGAAGCGATGAACATCAATGATGTAACAGCTACAAAAATCATGTTTCATTGCAAATCCATTCAACAGGATATATAACTGACACCTTTCTGGTTCAAAGGCCATCCCCGTTCATGAAAATTTGAAAGTCAACTCCACTCAAGCTTTTTTCACCCCTATTGGGTGGTGATACATTGTAGACAGCTAATCTACTATTATATTTGTAATGTAGTAGTGGTCTTGGATGGGTGAAAAGGAAAAACAAAATAACACAATTTTTTGATTAACAAGATTCGTGAATGCCAGAATTACCTTCAGAGTTGTATTTAAGTTATTCCTTGTGTTGCTAAGGAGCTTTATCTGATCATGATTATCTATCAATGTTTGACATTCGTTACATAACCTGGTGCATTTACACGAATGTGCCATTAGCATCAAACTGAATAAGTCAACTGAACCAGACAATTCTGAGCATATATGTACTAAGTCGTATAATTGTCCTTGTATGTGCCATCAAGAACATACCTTTCAATAGAAACGAAATTATCACGAAGCTCCTTTGCTGTCTTATCGGATAAGTTAAGTGACTTAAGCCCTCTTTGCGATTGTTCAACCTGAAATGTTTGAAAGAATCACAACAAATCGTAAGCATATGGTATATAACTCACATAAATCACAATAAGATGTGAACCTATGTGACTCCAGAATCCACAGACAATATCTAGCGACATAGGAACTATCTACAAAGTAGGATGGACTATAAACACTTTTAGCTGACCTGCTCAGCAACCATTGTACTAAGTTGTGCATCATTTGCCTGAAAATAAATCACAACAAAAAGAATAAGAGGATACCTAACATTCCTTAAACTAAATTGATGAAGCCAATGTAATATCCTCAAAACTCCAATGATATAACTTGTCCAACAATCCGTGTTAGTAAGCAATGTGGACAGTAATAACCAAACAGCACCTGACTTAACCCACAGCGTACATACTGAATTACTGATAAATACAAGTTTTAGAGTAATCTGGATCATATTCTTACCATGCCTCAAGTGATGCTACCCTTTTTTCAAGCTCATTGCTTGTTCTACCACATGAAAAGTTGAACTTAAATGATACAGAACATGGCTGTCAATCTGTTGATGATGTATCAGCCGACTTAAATAAGCTTAGACAAGATGTTGAGGGAAGTGATTTACTTGGAGATGTTGAAACACATGTGTTGTAAATAAGTATAGTTTAGGGACTACTTTGTAAATGAAGTTTAGTGTAGGGAATAGTTAGCAACTAATTGTAAGTTTAATTAGCCAATTTTGGCTCATTCAATG
>JAYMTK010001643.1:0-15781 GCA_036897405.1 Pelargonium myrrhifolium | reverse complement strand
TTCACTATAACATTAACAAAACTATATATGTATATCAACTATTATATATACATACAGTATACATATATATATGTATTCCAACTATATTATACATAAACATGTACATACTAGACAAAACTACTACCTACTGTAATATAAATTACTATTGCTAACAAAACCAACTATGTACATTACTATTCCTACCAAAGCTATATACATACTACTACTACTAAGGATACATATAATGGTGTATATATATATATAGATATAGATGACTTTGTAACCACTGGTAATCGGTTACAATCCATCCATACCACTTACTTGATACAATTCACATTGTGTAACCACCGTATATTAACTTTCTTTTTATCTTTAACCAACTACATATACATATATACTACTGCTACATAGAATTAACATATTGCTAAATATATAGAGATGACTTTCTAACCTCCTCTATCCGGTTACCATCCACCTATACCACTAGCATGATACAATTCAGTTTTAGTAACCACCCACACTCATCACTAACCACCACCCATTAGCCATTATTGCCGGTTAATTAAGCCCACTACATACACATACTTAACAGTACCAGTTGGAACAAATACTGAATCATTATTTACTATTTATAAATAGTCCTTCATTCTCTTCACTTTCTTATTCGTAAAGTAAATTCATCAAAATTGTGTGCAAGTACTCCAACATCTGCATTTGATAGTTACAACCCACTCATAGCATGTAGATGGTAAGCTTGATTTCTTTGAGTCTTATATTGATAATATCAATTATGTGAGCATGCATTTTCTTATTTATTGATTAGTTTATTAATGTCGTGCATAAGTAATAAATATTATTGTATTGTCAAATACAGATTGTAGCTTTGTTCCACAGTTGATATATGCCAAGATGGGAAGCTTCAAAGACCTCTCTTAATTTGAATCTCCATTTCATTTTCTTCGTGATATGACTGCAACAACATTATCAAGTGTCAATGTATTGCTACCTATTATAAGACTCACAAAGGCAAACATTCTTCCAATGCCCAACAACAGACATTGCTCAGATCTTACTCTCCAAAGCTTACTGTTTTTAGTTTATTATTTATTATTATTGTGAGATTATTTTTGTTTACACATTTTTGGGAAATAGAGAGTTAAATCAATATAAATTTTATCCATTATCTTCAATTTTTCATTTTTCAATTTATTTTTTGTCTTGGTACTATATTCTTCTTGACATATTAAAAATGACTATGTTTCTCTTAACTAGCCACACATTTCTCAGTTGCTATATAATTATTGGTACATCTCAACTAGAAATTGTCATTTAATAAAAAATAAAATAAAATAAAATAAAAACTAGAAATTGCTACTTTTTATTTTTTTCTGAAGGAAGTTTGTCAATTTATTAGCCATGAATATCTTGCCTTACATTTTCACCTATCATGGGCTAAATTAATCATTAGTCGTGCTGTATACATATGATATACTTATGTTATATATGCTACTAAATACTAATCAGTAATTAAAATTTTCTATTTTTAATTGTTGATAATTATTCTTTTAGTGTTAGCACTTTTCAGTGATGATCATGGACGAGCAACTCCATTTTTCACTATTCATGTTTTGGAATTCAAATTTACATTAACTTAATTAAAATAACCACTTTAAACCAATTTTTTATATGCACAATTTTAAGAAAATATCATATCGATAAATTTTGTTTAATATGGAAGTTTAAGAACAACACATATAAATTTTATTAATTATTTATTTCAATGAAGTATTAAAATTTTGTTGATAATTAGTATGTTCAATTTATTTTGATAATATATATATTTTCTTAAAGTATGTTTTTCTGTGCATCGCACAGGGTGTCTCCCTAGTAAGTTTTAGTTGAAAATGAAGAATAATCATTCGTGGGATAGCCTTGTTAGTTATTAGGATAGAAGCTCAACGAGAGAGAAAATTTGTAAAAGAGTCTTGTGGTTTGCCCATGATAACGTTTTGTAAGGTTTTTTATTTTTTATTTTTTTATTTTAAATTTGACGCAATGAGCTTATATTAGACACCAGAGTTGCACATGAGTGCCTTATCCCGCTCGGTCTGTAAAGAACCAACCCAACTAAAAATTTAATCTTAAACTTATAGTTGAAGACCCAATAATAGTTTTATACTCTAACATGCCCCCTCACGTGCAACTCCATTTTCACTTTGCTAGTGGCTCATGCACAAGTCCACTCATTGCCTTGTGCTGGAATTTAATATGAGTGACAACATGATTTAAACCCAAGACCTTTTAGTCACCAATGCTCTGATACCATGTAAAGAACCAACTCAACTGAAAGATTAAGCTTAAACTGATAGTTGAAGACCCAAAAATAGTTTTATACTCTAACACGGTCAACAACCGTTATATAAGTCAAAATTTCGAATCATCATTAAAACATGGGGTAATTGCACATGAACCTCCTATACTTTACACGTTTTGCATATGAATACCCTAAAGTTTTATTTTAACTTTTGACTTCCCTGTACTATGCCGAGGGATCTCTCGTCACGAAATATTCCATTTTTTGATCATGTGTCATGCACATGATCTAAATTTTCACAAAAATGCCCATATTACCCTTAGTCTCTATCTCTCTCTCTTTTTAATTTAATAATAATTATTATTATTTAAATTCGTTAAAAAAATTATTATTTAAATTTAAAAATTTAAAAAAAGTTAAAAACCCAAGGGTATTTTGATTTTTTTGCGTATAACTGATGATGAAGAGACGGAGAGAACCCCTGACATAGTACAAGGTAGTCAAAAGTTAAAATAAATTTTTAAAGTATTTATGTACAAACATATAAAGTACAAGGGGTTTCATGTGCAATTATCCCTTAAAACATGTATTTTTTTTTTTGACGAAAATATGGGTCATTCCCCCAATTTTTATTTGTGTGTGATAACAGTAGAGTGGGTTGGGCCACATGGGCCAGGCCGCACAAATATTCATCCCGGGCAATTGAGATTTGAATTTTTTATTTTTATTTTGAATAAATGTTTGAATTTTGTTAAGGCAATAGATAGGGAAGTCTCACTCGCCACACCCAATTCCGCCGAGGGTCTTGCTTCTATCATTTCTTCTCCATGTTACAAAGTTGAAGCAGATCTCCAGATTCCCAACTCGTACGAAGCTAATCAGTCGATTCTCAGTTCGATCTCGTTCCACTTTAACCACTGCTTTACATTTCAGGTAATCACCGCGGGTTTCGAGATTGATTCATTGTTTTTTATCCTCAAATTTCTGTTAATTTACCGTATATGACTTCAATTTCTCCGATTATTGCGCCTCATCTTCACACCATTGTCGATTTCGCAGAAAATTATATGCACTTGCAGTAGGTACAGCGAAAATGTGTCTTGAAAACTACCATGTGATTGAGCTTGTTGGTGAAGGCTCCTTCGGTAAGGTGTACAAGGGAAGGCGGAAGTTCACCGGTCAGGTAATTTTTGCAATTTTGTCTTTTAGTGTTTCTTTTTGAGTTTGTTTTGTAATATGGAGTTTATTTATATTGTCTGCCGTTGTTGATTTGTTGCTACTTGTAGACTGTTGCAATGAAATTCATCATGAAGCAAGGAAAAAGCGAAAAGGATCTTCATAATTTGAGACAGGAAATCGAGGTAATAAGTCTCTTCTTATTTGTGCGAATTTGCTTTCTGAACTTCTATTATGAGTAGTTGGGCATGATGAGGGTATGGATTCATTTTAATTGTACTATTCCTATACGTATAATTATATAATTGTAAAAGAAGATGCATTTCATGCCATACTTAAATTATACAGTATATGTTTATGGATAGATTGCTTCAAGTTTATGTCTATCATCAGTAGTGATTATATTACAAGTTAAATTTCATGGTCTCAACTTTTTGTGAAGCTGGAGGGGAACTTAGATAACTAGTTGTAACTATTACTTGATTATTATGATTATAGTTAATAGAGAGCTGAGTTCAATTCTTTATTCTTGACTTCTTTGATAAATTATTGGTGTCTTTTAACTATTGAGTGGTGTTACATGCCCTACATCATTTGCAAAAGTAAGCTGCCAAAAGGATAGCCCGAAGTTGATAATTATACTATAGAATAGATGATAGCCTTTAGCTTTATGAAATAAAGTCTATTATATTTTTCTTTGATGCTGAAAGTTATATAATCTTAGTTGGTGTATTCTACAAATCTAAGGAAGAACGAAACAGAACTCTAAGGTTTTGAAAGAATTAGAATATAGGACCTTATGTGATGTGGCTCTTATGTTTTGATGATAAACTGTTGGGATTTTTAAATTCTACTGGCAGTTGCCTACACATTCTTTCTTGTATTGCTCTTGACTTGAGTATACCTGCCCAAATGTTGCAGATCCTAAGAAAGCTAAAGCATGAAAATATTATTGAGATGCTGGATTCTTTTGAGACCCCCCAAGAGTTCTGTGTTGTCACAGAATTTGCTCAAGTAATTACTTTCTCTCTCTCAAGTTCATGTTCATATGCATCAGCAGTTGATGACATTTTTTATACAGGGTGAACTATTTGAGATTCTTGAGGATGATAAGTGCCTTCCTGAAGAGCAAGTTCAGGCAATTGCAAAGCAGTTGGTACTTACCTTTCCAGGAACACTCTTTCCATCTCCAATATAGATCATAATTCAAATATTGAACTTTGTGGTTTAATGTTTTGTTTTTTGACAAAGTTTTATGATTCAAATATTTCAGGTGAGAGCATTGCATTACTTGCATGCAAACCGTATCATTCATCGTGATATGAAACCACAGAACATTCTCATTGGTGCTGGATCTGTCGTTAAGGTTGTAACGAATATTTAAATTGTTCAATCTATATACTCATTATACATGTGTGCTATTCAGTATTTGCTCATGCATAATCTAGTTACATTAGCATGTTACTATTGTAGCTATCCTCCGATAGTCATTTGTGAGCTGTGATTTTCAGAATGGAGTATGGCATAGTTTGTTTTCTTCATTCTGGTTATATTTATTTTTTGAAAAAGTCTTGCACGATTTATTTCAGCAGTATGTTTACGTAGTGCTCCTTGTGTAACTTCAAAACTGTTACACCTATCAACTGATCTGTAGCATGTTAATTAGAATCACTTTCTGGATTCTAGGTTTGTACAGTTTAACAATCCCATATCACTACCCAATTCACATCAGTGATGGAATGAAAAATCGGGCCAATACTTTTGTTAGATGCACCATCTGGTATGCACACAACACAACAACATGTTAATGGCATTCAATCAATTCTGGTTCCAGCCCAATATGGTGTCTGTGGTCTTAAATTAATATGAAATGAACGAACTTTATGTCAGGAATTTAATTGATGACTGGAATAAGTGGGATCAACCATTTTGATGGAACCAATTTAAATCTTTGGATTTCTTTTGTGTGAAACATAGAAATATTGAACTCTGAAGAGAAAAGTTAGAGGTTATATAAAGAACAAATGGAGCAAATGATTTGTGTCCTTAGATACAAGGCCCAAATAATTGCATGTTTGGATTCGCTGGAACTTACTATCTTAAGTTAGAAACATTACTTTCATCTATACCCCTTGCCTGTGTTTTCATATTTTGAGCTTGGTTCATTGTATCTGGTCGGTAAACTATTCAGGGTTTGGTTCTCCGCTTTGAAGTCTATGCTCTATTTCTTTGCATGTCTAAGGGTCATTTTTAGATGTGTTAATTGGTATTTGTCCTAACATCTTATAATTGATTGACTATGTACAGTGCGTCCTCAGGTGGATTTTCTATGCTACTATTATGAGTGACTAGTTTCCAATCATATTTGCTATTTTGTTTGATCACTGAATTATATGCTGCACACTTAATACGACTTCTTATTATCATGTTCCTGCCATATGGGTTTTTTATTTTTATCCATAAGCTGTGCTCTATATTGAGTTTATGTTTTTTTCTTCCTACATCAGAACAACTTGTAGTAAGTCTCTTGCTGTGTTTTGATTTCAACAGCTTTGTGATTTTGGCTTTGCACGCGCAATGTCTGCAAATACTGTTGTTTTGAGATCCATAAAAGGTCTGGTGAATTCTTATTTATTGCATGCATCACCTTTCTTTTTTATTTTTACTATATTTTGTATAGCCCATGAAGAAGATGAGGGCTTTCATGATTTCATCAGTGTCCCAGTTTTGCTGATTTAGAAAGTTCGTATTAATATCTTTTAGGTACTCCTTTATACATGGCACCAGAACTTGTACGGGAACAACCATACAACCATACTGCTGATTTATGGTCTCTTGGAGTTATATTGTATGTATACTTTTTTAAATTTCAGATATTCTCATGTTTCTTTCATCAATTTATGTCTCTTATGGATATACTAGAATATTTGCAATGATTGGAGTATACACATATATATATATATATATATTTTTTTTACAATGGTTTTGATGTGACTTTATGAAGTTGGCCATTCTCGCAAGAACCTCAGCTGTATCTGTTAGTATTTCTGTAAAAATAGCTATTCATGCTATTTGATATAATTTTTCACATAACACGGACCTATAATCTTAATGTCACTAGGCTAGGGCTCTATACGAGCCAAGCCTTTAACGAGCTGCTTGAGCCAAACTCGAGCCTTGGTCTAGGCTCGTTTAATAAACGAGCTCAACCCGAACTCTACGAGCCAAGCATTTAATGACCTATAGTTTTATGTTTGTAATACTTTCAATTGATAATGTTATACATTATAGAACATTTATCATGTTCTCATGCGTACAAGTATTATTTATATAATGTTACGATCTATATGATGTTACATTTTTTTTAATATTCATGCCCATTAGTGTGTACTAATGATATTATTTTAAGTTTGGTTGAATTTTAATATACAATATAATATCAGTGAGTTGAGCTGAGTCGAGGTTGAGACCAAATCTATAATCTCGTTCAAACTCGAGCCGAATAAAAAAGTATCGAGCTGAGTTAAGCCTTAACAATTTTTTGCTTGATTTGGCTTGGTTACATCGCTAAACAAGGCTACTAGCTTACCACTGCGTCAAGGCTCACTTTTAGACCCCACATTGGTGGAAGCCTTGTTCATTGGGCCACCCTTTGCTTTGCTCTGCTTTTCTATTTCTTTTGAGTTCTTTGTACTTGCTCATCTTGTCCTAAAAATAATTGATTATGCAAATAATAGGTATGAATTATTTGTTGGCCAACCGCCTTTCTATACAAATTCAGTGTATGCACTCATCCGACACATTGTTAAGGTATATTTGCTCAACCTATATGAAATTTGTTTGTTTGAACTTTGAAATATAGAACACAAGATGAAAGCTAATAGTCCGTTCAATATTACAGGATCCAGTTAAATATCCTGACAACATGAGCTATAGTTTCAAAAGCTTCCTCAAGGGATTGCTCAATAAGGTTCTTTATTGTTTTTTCAGTCAATGTCTCTAGCAGCTATTCATTTGATAGCATCTTAGTTTTATTTTACTGTGGAAACACAGGTGCCACAAAATCGATTGACTTGGCCTGCTCTCCTTGAACACCCATTTGTTAAAGAAACTTCGGATGAGCATGATGCAAGGGTAAGGGTAACTACTTGTATATATATTTTAATTTTTTTTGAAATCCAGAGAATATGAACGATGTAAAATTAATGTTGTCTACTATTCAATTTATCAAGATACCATCTTCAAAAACAATCAGCTTGCTTTCTATGTTTTCTAATAGACAGATTATTTTTTTAACATCGGTATCTTGAACTCCTAGCCTCAGAACTATGTTAATTTAAGCATCCAATGAACTATTTATAGGAGACACATGTTGTACCTGCTACAGCAAGGGCATGTGATGCTGGCTGGAGGGGTGAAGCAAATGTCATCCATAAGTCAAATGGTTTAACTGCTGCTAGTCCTGAGAGTAAGACTTGCTCTATATAATTGAGGAGTTCAGGTATTTTGGAAGTGTTTCTCACAAGTTAAAATTATGATGTTGTAGGTAAAAATAATTCTCCCATCACATATGAGAAAAGCAATGATCCGGGCCTTCAGTGTGATGCTAATCTATATAGACCTGACACAGCTACAGCCAATACATTGCCACAGGAGGAGTTCCCAGGATTTGATAGTCCTAATGTTATTAAGCAATCAGGTAGTTGAACAAAATCATACTGTTCGAGTTTTGTCTTATTTCGTTGGACAGAATTACTAGCTTTTTGGCTTAAAGATCCCTTGCTTATATCTCTTTTACCAGTAGTTAGTTCTCTCTGACCTCTTTCATTATATGTTTGCTACCACATCATTGCAGCTTTGAAATCCTGTTTCTCCAATTATATACTAATGCTAAACTTCTTAACACTTTGTTGACTGGGCATTGTGGCTGGTCTTTATCAACATAGCTCCATCGTCTACATGCTCGAGTTATTTTATATTTACCATTTGATGAGTTTTTAGCTTACCTTTATTTTTGCAAAAGACTAGTTTAGCTCCACTTTTGGATTTGACCTCTCTGTTCTTTCCTCTCTCCGTGTATTGGATATCTCTATTTTATCGATTTTTAGGCACAGTTCGAAATATAATTATATTTTTCCCGGTACTTTTTCATCATATTGCTTCAATTGTTTTTCTACTTATATTTAGTGCTGTTTTTTTATCTAAAAATAATTTTATATTGTTAATTCAAAAACCTGCAATTTTCTTAATTTTGCTTCCCTTTTACATTGCTTTGGTATGATATTCAGCTTGCCAGACATTGGACAGATTGGAAAATAATTCCCGGACAGTGAAAGGTGCAAAAGTTATTGGTGAAGATAATGAAGCGCTAGCAGTTATTTTGATACCCTTTAGAAGGTGGTCTAAAGGCTCTCAAAACTCTTGTAGGTAAGGTTGATGTGTTAATTCTGATATGTTTGTGTGCGTTGCCATTTAAGTACCAGGTCATTCTGTTTTTATTTTTCATTTTTTATTTTAACTTTTTGATGAAGAGCATATTGGGGCCTTTTATTATATGCAATGATCATCCTTAGTTTGTAGTATTCGAAGGTTTGTTTGTTCATTTGGCTTCTGCATTTCATTTGTAAGTGAGTTTATCTGATTGGGTGTCAAAACTTGTACAGGGATGGAGACATTATTAGTTCGGACCAGTCCCTGAGAATTCTTTCAAACTTAATTGCAGCTGGTGCTATCTATTCTAGTGGGTTACTTGATGAAATAATATGCGAACTTCTTGATTATACTGCTATTTTAGTTGGCCTGAAGTCATCTGAAATGAGTGACTCAATAGCGAAGGTACATAATGTGATTGTAATGTATTATATTTCAAAAGGAACTGATCAGCTCTGGATAATATTTACATTATTATTTATGAAACTAGATAAGCATGTCAATAGGTGAATACCCAATAACTATAAGTTCAGCGAACAAGATTGTCTTTATTTCATTTATGCCTGAATACTTCAAGTGTTTATGCTTGTGTTCATTCAGGTATACTTAACTATTTGCAAATTTCCAATATCTTATTTTCTTTAGTGCCATTCTTCGTCCACTTATACGCATTCATGTATTTACTCCTGACTTTAGTTTGCTGCCTTCATGAATTGGCAAGACCCTTGAGAATATTTTGGGGAAGTGATCTCAAATGGAATTTCTTGATATCTTGAGAAGAATCTCGAATAACTTAAAATGAAAGCTGAATCAGTTTGATTTTACATGCTTGCTTTATTATCATTTTTCCCTTAATGATTACTGTCTGACGCAATTGTATGTTTCTTGCCCAGAGTTTCTCTATCATCAAACATCTGTTAGAAAAACATGGAAATGATATTGGAAACTCGTACTTTACACACTGGGTTGCCTTAGCTGAAGTTTTTTCACAGGTTATATTCTTTCTGTGGTTGTTATTGTTCTTCGGTAGATACCTGCTTCTAGCTGTTTAACCAGTTACATGTAAATGTTAGGTTCTCAGTGCCAATGAAGGTGCATCTGGAACAGTACTGTATGAATCATGCACTTGTATTACAGCCATATTGACTAAAGTAGTTCAGGGTCTCAAATCATCTGCTCCAGTGGTGAAAGAAACAGTGAAACAGATTTTGGAACAAGCTAAAACTTCTGGTCTAGTGGATAATTTGTGCCTCTGCTTAGCAACATCAGGCTCAAGTCTTATTTCGGGATCTTCGAACTTCTTGCGTGCTGCTTGTGAAGCATGCAGGGCTATTTGGTGTTTGATAGATGCATTTGAAACTCTTTTCCTGAAAGAAAATGCCCACATGTTTCCACTAAATGCTTGGCAGAGTCATTCCATACTCCGACTTGACATTAGAGATCATGAACGAGGTTCATTGGTTGGGATGGACGCAACAAAGGTTGTTGATACAGTTACAAGAGTATTTCTGAGAACAAAAGCTGTGCAAGTTTCTTTTTATTACTGCCTTCACCAACGTCTTGAGGCTTCATTGTCTGCTGGTCTCCAGGTATTTCGTCATTCAACATTTTGAGTTTTGTCGTGCGCGCATTATACATGCAAGAAAGCATAATCTGTTTGGCAATTTATTATTTAATTCTTGAAGGGGGGTATAATTAAAGAAACCAGCCTATTGGAGATTCTTTTCAGAACTTGTAGGCGACATGCTCAAAATATGTTCACTCCATGTTTGAGAAGGTATTTTCCTGTAAATCTAATTTTATTTTATTTTTAATGGTTCAGCTAATCTCAAGGTGCTGCCTGCACAATGGGATTGTCCCAAATGTCCTCTGTGGTCTGCCCAGTTCCCTTCCAGTTACTACGGTTGTCAGTGGTGGAGGGGATGGTACTATTCTTTCGGAGATATTCAACATATTATCATTATGCACTTCATCTTCAAATAAGGATCAACAAGCTGGCGAAGCTAATAATATGAAATGCAAATTCACTAATCCTTGTAACCTGGTTCTACATTCATGCATTGCTCTTGCAACTGTAGCTCAGTGTTTAAAGTTAACTGGAAGAAATTCTGCACTCTTTATGCTTACAACCTCTTCAAAAAAACAGCTTTCTCGACTTTCAGTACTTGCCCATAATTGTTCTTCTGATGATAGGGTAACAACTTCATTACAACCTCATTGCGCATCAGCCATGTTGGCTTTTGCATCCATCTTATCCCTTGAATCTGGGACTTCTGTTGAGTCCTCTGTCTCTGAGATAGCAGTGCCTTTGATTCCTCGAACTTCCACACTCTGTGATCAACTCAAGATTCCATCACACAATGACAATGAAATGGGTAGCAATAATCAAAATGGTATGCTCTCATATTGTCATGGTCTCAGGGATGGATGTGTAGGTTTGTTAGAATCTCGACTGAAGTGGGGAGGACCATTAGCTGTTCAACAGTTATGTGCAAGCGGCATTCCACTGCTTCTTGTCAATTTGCTAGCTTACAACCAGTCCAGTTCTCAAGAGAAGGATGGCATCAAAGATCAAGTTGGGCTATCCCCTGTTGGGGTTGTATGGACAATTTCATCAATATGCCATTGTCTTTCTGGGGGAGTGTTAATCTTTCGTCAGATTTTGATTAGAAGTGAACACATGAACCTCTTCTCTAAATTGATTTCAGATGTGCATCTCAAGTTTATAAAGTTCTGGGTTGGGCCTGGTGGTGGAAAAGATGGGGTCAGAGACATAATAAATGCAGTGATTGATCTTTTAGCATTTCCTTTTGTTGCTGTACAGAACGCCCCAGGCTTGCCATCTGCTGCTGCATCTGTGAACAGTGGTTTCCTTCTCAATATGGGCTCGCCTGGTGGAAGAATATGTGTGGAAGACAAGGACATGGCAAAAGCAATTGAGGAAGACATGGGAAAGTATATCAAAATCCTTCTGGAGGTTAGAATTTTCAACCTTTTTCCTTTTGTATCCTTGCACATGCAAAGGTAGGAGAGGGAGGCGGGGTTGCTATCATATATGATTTTCCATTATTATCATGATAATGTGTCTATAGTTTTTAGTTGAAACAATATAAGTGGTTAATTGAATCTTGGGGGCTCCAGTAAAGTTTGTGCACTGTAGTCAAGGAGCAATTTGTGTTCATCATAATAATTTTATTACTTATGCAAAAGAGCATTTTGTTCTTTTTATGCTTTTTAGGCATATTGATGAAAGTAACTGTTGTGCACACCTCATATGTATCAGCATATGCTCTCTCTTATTCTTCCACCAGGTCATGGGGTTGTTACTCTTGCTACTCCCACAATAATGCTAATATGCTGCATTTTTTCACCATCTCAATACTGAATGACCTATTCATTTCATATTCTATTCTTCTGAATTTTACAGGTTGGATTACCCCACATAATCTTGCGATGCTTGGAACTTGTGGATTTGAAAGATTTGGGAAGGCCTGTTGCCTTCCTTGCTAAAATGATCAGCCATCGTCCTCTTGCTGTTCAACTTGTTGGAAAGGGATTGCTTGAGCCTAACCGAGTGAGAAGATTGCTTGATAGGTCGTGCCCAAGAGAGGTTACTCTGGATGTTCTGATGATTGTGTCTGATCTAGCTCGTATGGATAAGGTCAGGTTCTATGGAATACATATGTATTAATCAACATAGCTGTTATATTGGCACACACAACAGCATGCTATGACGTGCAATGATTGATTAATAAACATAATCTTGGTGGTTCATCATTTATTATTATAAACTGTTTGGTATTAATTTACAAAGAAATGAATAATTAAACTGTAGTAAAATTTATCACACATCTCTCTGCGCGCTTGCGCACGCAGTATATCTTTGAAATTCTTTTTTCTTCGCTGAGTTTAGTCCATTAAACTGGTTGCGAGTATAGAAGATTATTATTAGTTTTTTGTATTATAAGTGTTGTGATTATTGTTCATGATCTCGTGCAGTTTGTCTCCCACTTCCTTAAAGCAAATTAACTCCAACTATTCCATTATGTATATGAAAATTTTACTTTTAAGATGTATTCATACGTATGAAATGAACTTTGATTTCTCCTGCATTAGCAATATCATCCACTAACAACCTACAAGCGCAAAGATTCGCGAATATACCTTGTTTCTGAATGTCTATCCTGTGGATATATGAATAACCTGAAATAGTTGGCATTAGAAATATCATAATATGACCTGCTAATTTTGGAGTTTGGGTCGTGGTTATGCAGGGTTTCTATGAGTTCATTAATGGGGCTGCTATATTAGATGTATTGAGGGACTATCTTACCCATGAGGATCCCAATGTACGTGCAAAGACTTGCAGTGCTGTGGGTAACATGTGTCGTCATAGTTCGTACTTTTATAGTTCGCTGGTAAGTGAAGAAAAATAATATTTTGTCTTAAGAACTCCTGATCTGGATATTTTGTGGATATTTAAAAAAATCATGTTCTAGACTATTCTAGTTGAAGCAACTTCCAATTAACTTTTCAGTATAGTTACTTTTCATGGTCACTTGCAGCAGATGAAAATTATCCAAGGCTGTATTAACATTGCATGTTCTTACTCGTGAAATTATTTCTCTAGGCCAAGCATCAGGTTATCAGTCTCCTCATTGATCGATGTGCTGATCCAGACAAACGTACACGGAAATTTGCTTGTTTTGCAGTAAGCCCATTTAATATAACTTGCAAAGCTTTTTGCATTTAATAATCCTTTTCTTTTGGCATTTGAATTTAATTTCTGGTCTTGTTTATTTTGAAGGTCACTAATTTCATTTGTCACAAGGAAAATCATATGAATATGCTATTTTTTTCCAGAGAGAGAAAGATAATGTGTATGCTAGTAGATATGTAGCTGCTCATCTCTCTATCTGTTTTTCTATCTCTACTAGATTGGGAATGCTGCGTACCATAACGACGCACTCTATGACGAACTCAAGAGATCTATACCTCAACTAGCCAGATTGCTCATTTCATCGGAGGAAGACAAGACTAAAGCAAATGCTGCTGGTGCATTGAGTAATCTTGTCCGCAACTCCAACAAGCTTAGTGAGGACATTGTATCTAAAGGAGCCATGCAGGTTAGTAGACATGATATAGTACTAATCTGACACAACACTTTGCTTTCCATTTTCTCATTTTTAGTTGGAATTCATTGACAGATATCAGCAAAATATTAGAGTTAATCAATAGGTTAAACAAATAGTCAAAAACTCTTATTTACAAGGTTCATTAACTTAAAACAAGTTAGTATTTCTCAACACATGACCATGATGATACAAGAGTAAATATACCACACTAAACTAACTTCTCCTTAACTTTTATGAAATTAGAAGTAAGGACACTCATTTTGGGACGGAGGGAGTATAATGTATGCTATCATTAATGAATAGTTTCCTAATATTTGATCTGAAACAACATTGTTACATATAGAACATTAAACATGTTTAACGGTTCTGACAAAGGCTGCTTATCATTCAATCTATGGAATTGCTGTTTTTGGACAAAAGACGTACTATAATGCGATTGGTTTATTCCATTGCAGGCGTTACTGAAGTTGATATCTGAATGTTCGGTAGTAGCCCTGAATCCTAGCAGAAGAGATGCTGTAAATGAGTCGCCTCTAAAGATAGCTCTGTTTTCATTGGCCAAAATGTGCGCACATCCTCCCTGCAGACAGTTCCTTCGTTCATCAGAGCTGTTTCCAGTTATCGGACGGCTGAGACAATCTCCAGAGTCAACAATTGCCAATTATGCGTCTGTTGTTATCAGCAAAGTGTCTGATTCTTGACCGTCAATGTTGCAATGCAATTAGCTTGATTCCACTGGTCAACAGTTGATAAATTTTGTCAAAGCTTTAAACTAAATATGGTATCTTTGTAAATAAGATACTGTCAAGAAATTGTTGCACTCTTGTTGTATATGCTATATCAGTTGTTGAATCAAAGTCTGTATGCTGTTTGTTACACATGTAGCTATTCATGAATCACTTGAGCAGCTTGAAACAACCTTATTGACTTGACCCAGAACTAAACATCCCTTCTTCTCCAAGCTAACTCCATTAGGTTCCACTTGGGATCAAATTATAAACAAGAATAGCAAGTATTGGATTCACAGTCAAAATACCGAGTGCATTTGTAACAATAAAAAGGGGTCGTTGAGCAAAACTTCCTTATGCTATTGCTCACAAACATATGGACATCAAATTGATTTTTCACTGTATTTAACTATTCTATAGTTTATCTGTCCTTTTTTATATAGTTAATATTAATTTATGAAAAAGTACACCCTCATCACGAAGACAATGGATTTCATCAACAAATTTGAGTTCGAGTACTTGAGTTTCTAAAGGAGAAAGTGCAAAGAGCAAAGAGCACGACCAAAGGTGTAAAGTGTAAACATAAAGATAGTTTATACAGTGGAAAATCAATTTGATAGTTATACGTCGGGCAATTCTATATAACTAGTTTATAAACTCGTGCGATGCACGGGTATCTTTAATAAATCTAATAATGTTATAATCAATAATAATTGCAATAATTTTATATATTTGAATTTCTAAAATAAAAATAATTACAATAAAATTGAATTTTTATTATATCTTCAATTACAAAAACATTGTTCACGTATTCAAAAAAAAAAACATTATTCACAATATTTATAACCAATTTTGATATTTTTTCGAATTTTTATTATAACTCCAATTACAAAAACATTGTACATAATATTCATAACCAATTTTGATGTTTTTTTTCTCTTTAAAAATCAATTTTATATCATAATATGAAAATTATATCATTTTTTTATTATTGCTTTAAACTTATATTTTTTGTTGTT
>JAYMTK010001642.1:0-15782 GCA_036897405.1 Pelargonium myrrhifolium | reverse complement strand
AAGAATTGTGTTTTGAGGCCAAAAGCGGGAGAATAGAGACTAACTAGGCGAAGAAATGCAGCAAAATGAGGACAAACTGGCATGAATTAGGGTCCAATAACTAGTACATTTTACTAGTTATCAGACACCTCATTAAAAAAGCTCATATCCGGCGGGTTGCTCCACTCCCCCAAATTCATTCTGCATCTGACAAACCCATTTAGCTATTGCCACATAATGAAGATGCAGAAGATAAAATGGGATTCTACTGTTTTCTTACAGGTTGCTTATGGATAACTTTTGTAATAATTATGTTTTTGTAGAAGCTAAATATTTTTGTGTTTTTCAGAACCAGAAGCAAAAGCAGAGAGAGTTAAATTATTTTCCATATATGCCCTCACTTTTAACATGTTAATTAAGTATATATAATGCCCTTCACATTTTTCTATTTATCTCATATTATCCATTCAGAAATCCATCTCTCCCACACAAAAACACTCTCTCTCATAAACCCTTATCTACTGTCTTCTCCAGAAAAAAAACACTCATATCTTTCTCAATTCAAGCTTGGAAGATCTTCAAACAACGTATCTATCTCATATATATGTTTATCATTTGTGATGTCTATTATGTAGAGTAATATAATAATGTTGCATTGTTTTTTCTTTGCACCTTGTGATGTATTATGCTATTTTTGATGATATATCGTGTTTTTCACAAGGATTATTTTAGTAACACTAAGAATAATCGATCTTTATTACATGAAAGTGGATATTTAGATAGATAAGGTTGACATCTTTAGTATAAATGTTAGATGTTCTTACAAAAATGTTTAACATTTAGAAAGAAAAGTTGACATTTTTAGTACAAAGGTTGGTCATTCTTATAAAACAGTTTACACTTTGATATAAAAGGTTGACCTTTTTAGTATATATGTTGATTGTTCTTAACAAACAACAAAAATTTAGAAAGGAAAAAAAAAAAGTTGACCTGTCTAGTGCAAATGTTGGTTGTTCTTAAAAATTTTGATATAAAAAGTTGACCTTTTTAGCATATAGGTAGATTGTTCTTATAAAAAAAAAATTGATATTTATATAAGAAACAATACAGTAACATGAGATTATTTATCTTTAATAAAATATTTAAGAGACGAATGTTATTTAACAATATCAATAACAAATTTTTTTAATTGTTGAGTTGCATGCATGCAAATATTTATTTTATATATATATATATATATGGGTAAAATGTATAACAGTTGACTGATATAAAGTTATATCAGTTGACTGATATAAAGTTATATCAGTTACAACTTAACAAAACCAATGAGGTGATGACACCTCATTTAAAATCACTTATACCCACTCAAGTGAATTTAGGGGAGCGGAGCGACCCGTCCGGATCCATATTTTAAATAGGTGTCACCACATTATTAGTGCAACTGATATACATTAAACCCTCTTTTTTATATATAAGTCATTTAAAGTACTATACTTAATCTGAAGGTTCCTCATAAGTAAAATTCTATTTTCAGTTTGTCTTAATAGAGGATCCCTTAAATTCTTGACCTACGTTACAAATAAGAAGACATATACAGGTAGTCGGTGTTGGATCGATCAAAGACTCGAAATGACCCAACATTCAAAACCTCCAAGAATATCCAATATTAGTTTCATATTAAAGAAAAAAATGCAACGAACACAACGGTTTAAACGGAAGTCAAATCGAACAACAAACGAATCCGAAAAGGCCAATAAATCAAACAACTTTGACATTTATATATGAGGGCAATATGGTCAGATCATGTAAATGGTGTGGATTTATCTTTTTTGGGTTTGGATTTATCACCACCCTATATAAACTTAGAGGTTGTTAGATAACACTTCTACTTGTTTTTAGAAACACTTATAGAAGTGTTTATTGTTTGGTAAAAAAATGAGAAAAATATATTTTATATTATTTATATTAATATTTTATTAGACTATGATTGCAAAAGTGTAGAGGAGACATATTCTTTTTTCTCTTTATTCTGACATAAGTTAAAAAAATTTGCTTATTTTGGCTTCTCTATCGTTACAAAAGTGGAGAGAGAAAAACTGAATTTTTGGTGATTTGACACAATTTTGATGGAGTGCAGCAACTTATATAGAGTTAGAAATGTTACCAAACAACCTCTTAGTATATTCTTTGAATCTTTTAGCTCAAAATAGTCATGGTAGAAGTTTAACTTATAGAACTCCCCGCGGTTGCATTTTGGGAGTAAGCAGCGCAACATTCCTGTTAAATTTGTAATTATATACTTACTTCCATCTCAAAAGGAGTGTTTTTGTTTTCATTTTAGAAACAATTAAGGTGAAGTTGATTAAAGTTATATACTCCATCGATTTCAAAATCAGTGTTCTCTTTTCTATTTTGAGAAAAATAAATAAGAATTTAGTTACTATGGTATGTTTACTATTGTATACTCATGATCATATGTTGAGAGAGCCTAAATAATTTTTTACAATGATTATTGACAATTCATGCATAACTAACTTACTAGAAAAGGAAACGAGACAATCATTTTGGGACGAAAATGCAAGAGAAACAGGACACTCATTTTGAAACGAAGTGAGTAATTACTTTTGAATCTTTATGAGCATGTGTTCTAACAAAATCAAAGATACTAACTACCTTATTATAGAAGTATTATTGACAGTTCATTCTATAACTAATTTTCTAAAATCGAAGGGATATATAATTACAATTTTCTACCATGTACTATCACTTATTAATTACTTCGAAGGGTAAAATGTATATCAGTTGACTGATATAAAGTTATATCAGTTGCAACTTAACAAAGCCAATGAGGTGATGACACCTCATTTAAAATCACTTATACTCACTCAAGTGAATTTGGGGGAGCGGAGCGGCCCGTCCGAATCCATGATTTTAAATGAGGTGTCACCACCTTATTAGTGCAACTGACATAACTTTATATCAGTCAACTGATGTACATTAAACCTTACTTTGAACTACCAAATTCATCAGTTAATTTGAACGAAATTTTCAATTTTTTTTTGTGAAAATAACAATTTTGTCCTTGTTTTTCAATAAAGAAGAAGGTTGAAGTTTCTCTTAATGGTGGAGATGAAAAAGAGAAAGTCATTCTCACACTTTTTTCTCTTTTTAAATATTATTATTTTATTATTATTATAAAAATAAAAAACAGAAAGCATTTTAATCTTTTCATCTGTCAACTTATAGAATTTTAGACAAAATTGAATGAAAATGTAAAGTGTAACGGTAATTATCTCAAAAAGAAATAGGACACTAATTTTGAAATAAAAATGCAAGACAAACGAGACACTCATTATGAGACAGAGGATTATATAGACATAGATTTGTACTGAAGAAAACCTTCAGGCTTTTTCTGACGTAATACTACACCTATCAAGAGTGAAAAACTTTCGTGTTTGGACCAAATTTGGTAAACTTTTTTTAATCTAAGATAGTCCCTGAAAGAGAGTACCAAAATGACATAATAGATCCTTTCAACAAAATCCAAAACAATGAAAGAGAGATCCAAACTATGTAGCTATGGAGAATATACAACTTTTATCTAAATTTTGACTTCTTATTTCTTGCGAGTCCTATTCACAAGGATGTAGCTCCTTCGTGTCGTGTTTCAGATGCTCCCAAACGTGTTCTCGCCGCTGTAGGTCATGTAAAGGAAACCATCTTCGTCCTTGTTGTCCTCGTAAATAGCAGACATCATCGCAGCTGCAACGGGAAACGAAAAACGAAAGCTTCCGTGTCAAGAACGGGTGATACAATCATACAAGAGCGAGAACCTAATGGTATGGATGCAAGGAAAGAATATCTCACCGGTGGGAGGAAGAACGTTCTTGACGAAAATGAAAATAGCTTTCTCGGGGCTGAGCTTGATCCTCTTCCGAACCACATACACAAACTGGCCGACAGTCAGATCAGCGGGAACCAAATACCTACATTGACACCAGAGTCGATTTAGTATCACAATAAGAGAGAAAAGGTGATCGTTTTAGAAGACATGTTCAACATAACGTGTATGCTACGGCTGATATCTATATATTTCGAAAGTGAATGAATTGCGTAATTATACTCGACGGATGGCTCATACATCTGAAAATTTGTCTAAAGTGGCAATCAAGAAAAGAAAAGACCTTATCTTGGACACATGATCGGTTATATTAAGAAATATGAATCATATGAGAATGACACCTTTTTCAATCACAAGAAATGAAGTTCCTACTTATTACCTCGTGATTTCTTCCAAATTTCAGTCTCAATCTAGTTTTCTAGCAAATGAAATGACTCGTCCATGTCACTACTTAACAAACAACACGTGATGATGCAAATGGATGGCCTTTCTTATACTCATAAAGTGCCTCTGTTTACATCTCAAAAAAAAGAAAAAAGAAAATCTATTTTGTACGAAGAAAATCCAAAACAAATGGGAATACATGCTCGGCAAACAAATTTGTAAAAGAAAGAAAAAAACACGTTGTGGATGATTACTCATTTTTACCAAATGAGTAATCATCTAGAGACCGTTATTAATCTGAAAGTTTGAAACAAAACCAGATTTATACACAAAGAACGGTTGGTAGAAAGTGTTGGCAAATAATAAATACTAATTGATTATACATTCCAACTTCATTTTCAGATATTTGCGATACTGACAATTTCAAAACGACAAAGAGATAGATTGAGAGCAACTAACTTTTTCTTATCAATGTCAGCTACGTCAGTCTTTTCGGCCCTTTCAACAATCACCTACAAAACACAAACATTAACACCTACACGTGAAAAGACTAGATGAAGCATAACAGAAGAACCATACCGGAATTCTATCCGGGTACTTCTCCCTGATCCGAGCAGCTTCAGCCTGCCTCCTTTCTGGCAAGTACAAGACACACAGTTTCAAGAATATAACAAGAGAAATGTACGGTTTGTATTTTGTAGCAAATCTAGCTGATTATGAATAAAACTTGACATACTTTTGATCACCACATTGGAAAACGAAATAGCAATAACTAAAACAAGCATAACCTCTTCAATTGGGAAACATGCGCCTATGAGGCTTAAACCCATGAATTCAGACATAAACATAACAGTACATCATTTTCAAAACAAGAAACATGGAATACAACGGTCAAACTTTAATTAAAATATATATTATATGAACTGATTGTTTCTATACTAATCATATAGAAATTGAAATTAACAACAAAAATGTCAAGACAAAGAGTTAATCACACTCACACACACACACAAAACACTATCTAATTGCCATAGCGAGCCACCGAACACACTGTATTTTTGAAGTGCACACACGCACAAAAACAATATCTAATTGCCACAGCGAGCCACCGAACACAGTGTTTTTTGAAGTGTACACACAAAAAACAATATCTAATTGCCACCACGAGCCACCAAAAACACAGTATTTTTGAAGTGTACACACGCACAAAAACACTATCTAATTGCCACAGCAAGCCACCAGACACGCAGTAATTTTGAAGTGTACACATAAAAACACTATCTAATTGACACCGCGAGCCACCGAACACACTATTTTTTAAGTACACAGAAAAACATTGTCTAATTGCCACAGCGAGCCACCAAACACAGTATTTTTAAAGTGTACACGCATGTACACACACAAAAGCACTATCCAATTGCCGCTGTGAGTCACTGAACACACTATTTTTAAAGTGCACACAAAAAAGTACTGTCCAATTGCCTCAGCGAGCCACCAAAACACAGTATTTTTGAAGTGTACACATGCACAAAAACACTAACTAATTGCCACAGGGAGCCACCAAACCAAACACACGGTATTTTTGAAGTGTACACACACAAAAACACGATCTAATTGCCACCACGAGCCACCGAACACACTGTAATTTTGAAGTATTCATGCTTATTAGCTTACCAAGCATATAAAATCATAAAATCTCCAATTCGGAAACACTAAATCAGTAATTCTCAATACGAAAAATCCTCTAAACCATTCAAATTAAGATAATTTTGTTGACACAGTCAAATTAATAACACTCGACCCGAAAACCACAAACTACTAAAAACATCAACAATATCACAACAACACAATCAATGTAAATATTTGACAAAAACCCATCAGATAAAATTGAAAACCTTATAGAACTAATACACCTATTAAGCAAATCAATCACCAAAACCCCACTAAGAGAAACCCAGAAAAAATCACTCCAAAAAAATCAGTAATACATAAAACCCAGAATCTGAAAAGGAAAATAAGCATGAACAAAGACGAACCCAGAGGGTGTTCCATCTTGAAAGAGCTCTTGGCCATAGCGACAACAGTTCTGCAACCAAAAATATAGACTTCAATTACGGCTTCAAATCGAAATCAGTGGATCGTTTGATCCAAATCGGGAATCAAAATTGAAGAAAAATAAGAAAAAGAGATAAAATTTTACAGTACGAACCTGATTGCAGAGGAGAGAAGATGAAGAGTTTCAGAGAATTTAGGCCAAAAAGAGATTTTTATGAAGGAGAAGCGAACTGGCTTGCTAGGGAAGGAGACTGTGAGTCCTGATTGTATGTGTGCGCGTCCATTGTAATCATCATGGTTTTGTCATTTAGCCAATCAATGTTTGCCACGTAGGTTCTAGTTATAACTCCTTGTTTTTCTAGTAGTTGAACATTTTCTTTTGTTAATAATGCGCACACTCCTTTGACTTTTTCATAATTAAATGTTGGCACTTTGGTTTTAACTTTTTCGAACATTTGACTTGTAAATATTATTAAAAAAAACTCCGATTGACTTGATATAACAGATTAAGCTTGTCGCCGCCACGTCACTTGAAGCAGTCTACGTGGACAAGCTTAACCTGCTATAGCATGTCAATTGGAGTTTTTTAATAAAATTTACAACTCAAGAGTTCGAAAAAGCTAAAACCATAGTCAGGGAGCCAACATTTAATTTCGAGAAAATCAAATGGATGTACATATAATTAACCTTTTTTTTAATACATAGTAGTTGTATATTGGTTATAATATTTATGTTAAATAGGTTGAACTTGTAACATGTCATCATTTTGGATCACGTCATGACAAGTGTGTTGGTCTTATCGTGTAAAAAAGGTTTAGATCGTGTCATGTCACATCAACCAGACGTGTTCTTGCTCATAATCATGTCGTGTTAATCTCATGAACATGTGTTGTTACAAGTTAGACGGATACTAACTAACATATTACGTGGATATTATTGGTTATTTATACACCACTAACTTTTTTTAGTAGATGTGTGTCTTACCATTGAGTCATCCCTTAAGGAATTCCTAGAATCATTTTCTGGTAGGTTCCTTTTAGTTTGAAAAGTGTGATTACTATATAACGATGGGTTTGATTTGGTTTCCAATAGTCTTTGTCTTAGCAATACAAACATTGGTGTGCGAGCTTGTGAGTGGGGAAGATGGAGGCACGGAGTGATGTTTTGTGACATGGACAGTTGGGGATGAAGACGAGTCGGTCGTTCATCTATAGATGCTCATTGGTAGCTCGTCTCTACCAAAACCAAAATCCTGGATTGTGGTGGGTTGGTTCCTCACTGAGGTTTCGATTAATTTCCAGTTCATGCAGGACACTTTAGCCTCAGTATGGAGACCGGTGAGAGGGATGGACCCCCTCGGAGGAGGAGGGGTCGGGTGCGATTGTAGGTGATCAAGCTAGGTATCTATTCGAGTTCCACTTTGAGACCGATGTGAATAAATTTTTAGAAGGGGGCTCGTGGTTTTTCAATGGCCATGTACTACTCTACAAATTGTTGGAGGAAGAAGACGTCGTAGAAACGGTGGAGTTGTGACATGTCGGCTATTGGGTGCGAATAAGGAAGCTCCCAAAGGGTTGTCGGACTGAGGAGGCTTGCCGGATTATTGGTTGTGGTAAGTAGGCCCAAAAAAATGCTCAAAAAATGGAGGACAGGCGGACGGGCAAGGCCCGATCAGTCGAGAGGCGTGAATAGCCTGGGTAATCGGAGCCGCAGGAGTGGGGACTCGCGGCAGATAAGGTGGAGGGGTGATTTCTTTTGGTGGACGAGCCGAGTATGCCGAAATAGGGGGAGGCGTCAGTTAGTACCCGTGTTTCGTTCCGTATTTCTGATAGTGTATGGAGGCATCTGAAGAGCCTCAAGGCAATTGGCGGGTTGTGACTTCAGTTCATGCTTTAATGTTCTGCTTTGTTAGGTTTCTTTTGGTTAGTTTAATTAGTTTCATGGTTTAAATAAATGTAAGGGCTGAGAGTTTTGTTCTCAGCCCGTAGCCGGAGGCTATTCTTAGTTTGATTTTCTTAGTGTAAACGGTTTTATTTTCTTAAATATATACAAGTACAAGTCAAAAAAAATTGTCTAAACGTATGTAAAATACATGCACGAAAGTGCACGTGGGCCAATCATTATTTCTTCGCTTATGTTCAATAGGTATTATGGGGAAAGTTAAACCTTGCAATTCGTGCCTCAACATACGACACGAACACGAAATAAGCATGCTTGAACACACTAATTTTACAACCGTGTTGTGTTTATGTTCAGTGTTTTAGCACAATAACGGAATGTTTCATGTTCGTGTTAACTCATATAACGCATGACCAACCTTAACCACGACACACACGAATTGTCAACTTTGGGTACAGCTGAAGTTGCCTGAAGATAGAAGTCATGAAAGAATCAAAATTTAAATGTTCTCACAAAAACCCAGAAACATAACTCTAAAAGAGCCCTAAATATTTCTTGACCCAATGAGTCTTCAAGAATTTCAAAATACAGTAACTTTTAGTCCAAGTAACTGAGAATTGAACTGAAGAGATGTGCAGTGAACTCATAGAGCATTTCATTATAATGCTTGAATGACATACATTGCAGACTCAAACCTCATATGATCCGTACAATATGCTGATCCGTAAAGCACGAGATCATCATTCGAAGAACAACGATACTGTCACATTCTTAATCGCAAACTAAAACTATCTACAAATCCATGAACAAAAGTGCCAAAAGCCACCAGAGAGATCTAAATTTATTGTGAGCTCTAAAGAATCAGTGGCGATGACCTCTTGCTTCTCTTTTTCTGACCGGCAAATCCTCGTTAAAATGGAGGTCTGCGTCGCAGATCATCTCTCTCTCTCTCTCTCTCTTGTATAGCAACGCATTATATCTATATACTTGTACCAAAATTTAGGCAAAAACTAGCACACCTACTTGACTGATCCATACGCGTTGTGTATCAGAAAGTTGCACTCCACAAAGCATCCTCGCCTTCCCCACAACGCCGGTGAACCTCCTTGATTCTATCAGCTGACCTGCAAATCCCGCTGCAGCTCCAATCAAATGAAGCAACGCATATGTTGCCTGCTTGAGCTTTCCATTCGCAATCTGCAGCATCAAACAACGTATATTAGTACTATGCACTGAATACGATCTTGTGAGAACCGAATTCCACTTATGACCTATACACGGCTACACCACAAACCAAAGGCAAGCATACAGTTCCACAATGGTTGCATAACATGTACTCCCTCCGTCCCAAAATGAGTGTCTTCGTTTCCATTTCGAGAAAACATAAGGAGAACTTAGTCGGTATTGTACATTTGCTCTACTAACCCTATGAACATGTGTTGTAACAAACTTAAGGATACTGACTAACTTATTAAGTACATGGATATTATTGGTAATTCAAACATAAAAACATCTTAAAAATGAAAGAAGACGATCATTTTGGGACGGAGGGAGTATTAGAATTACAGACTAAGTTGAATTCAACACGTGCAATAACTTTATCAGATAAGGTTACGCTATCCCTCTTTGAAACAGTGAATAGGGTATGATAAAGTTGTCACTGTTGCAAAATGTGCAGAGGTCTTCACAGCTCAACATTTAAAAGCTCCCATCATGAAACTTTTATTTGATTAGGTGATGCTTTGAAGCAAACTTTTCAGACACTATACATGATAAGTTCTTCTTACCTCTTATAGAATAAGATTATAAAAACACTTCGCTGAGAACATCTAGTCAATTCAATTTGGTGTGAAGTACATTTCCTCGGGGGGTTAAAATTGATATGATAGAGGCTCACCAATTGTAAAAGACAATGACCGAGTAACTATCATAAGTACGCAATTTATATGTTTACTTGTCTTCAATACTCGTTAAGAGAACAGAACATCTCCTTTTTTATTCTTTCCTTAATAGATATTTTGATTGCTTCAAATACTTCATAATTTCGAAGTATAGAATATCAAGAACTCACCAGGAGGAGTTCCACAACATAGTCTCCGATCGTCAATGTGCTGCACATCAAGTCCGATGAACCAAGATCCAAGTGAAACATCCTCGTTAGCATATTTGTGCAGAACATGCCTGAGTAAATCATTGACAAAATAAACATTAAATTTGAAAGAAGATAATGCCTAATACCTAACAATCTACTGATAAAATTTGGTTTCCATCAAAAATAAAGAAAATTTGGAACTTACTGGTTAATAGATATATACGTTGCCAAATCTTTTGAAATGGCATATAGCTGTCCTGTAGCGTGACGGAAATATTTGTTTCCTGACTCGCCAAATTTCCAGTACTCGGGTTCGTGGTATCTCACTCCTCTGTTTCATATGATAAAAGTTAAGTACTGATAAACATGCTCAATACTCAACCAGTAAACGAGAAAAAATTGAAGCTTACTTCTGGGAAAGGACCGGACCAGATTTCATGCATCCAATGTATACACGTGGTTTTGATCTGTGTCTAACTAAAGTGTGTCCAAGTGTTGCTGCGACAACGTATACATGATAAAATGTAAATTATCTTTTAAGGGAATCGACAAAAAGGAAGAGTCTTGATTTTTGAAATAAGAACAAAAAATGCCAAGAAAAAATTGTTTTCAATTTTGGTGTCGTAGTAAACATGATATTGACTGACCTATATTTACATGGACATCGTCGTCAACTTTGACATAGAAATCAGCATCCCATAAAGCCACGGCAGTAGCAAAATATATCTTCGTCTTGGCAGACAATTCAAGGTACCCTTCAACATGTTCCTGCATATATCGTGACACGAGTGAAGTTAAGTATCCTGAATATAGATCGTAAAGTAAGCATTCATGTGAAGTAAGGCATATCTATAAATGTCATAAAATAAGATCAGTTGAAACAAAAGATCATATATAGGAACATTACAAGCCTCAAGAAATCTCCATGCTTTTTGTCCTCTGCTTCAATTGCTCGGTCCAGAATACCCCCAGATGTGGCACTAGATATTGAGAAATAGAGAAAAAGAAAATCAAATCAACAAGAATGCCAATAAGTTGACAGGCATAGATGATTTGGTAAAAGACCCAATTTAGTCCAATGAACTTTCGCGTTTGGACCCAATTTGGTCCCTGAAACTGATTATTTATTTCCATTGGTGTTGTCTGTGAATGGGTTTTTGAAAAAGAAAGAAAAAAGAATGTCATGTTAACCACTAGTGCATATATGTATTCGAATGTGCAAGAAACGAGTGTCCTCATATCCAAAGAATAATATTCCCACCTATGACCAATGACGAAGCGAGTGACAATACCCTTCTCTTCTTCAAGCCTCTTTCTTTTCTCTCCTATTTGTTTACAAAGCACCCCTCGTTAGTAAACTTGTCTACACAAGCAAAAAATAGCATAACAACAATCCAAATAACTTAATGGGTAGAATCGCCAACGAACCTTGTGGCATCCATGTAGCACGAACCGAATCCCTTCTTTTACGACTACTAAAAGCAGTATTAACTCCTATAACCACTAGATACTTTCTTTTCATCGATGATTCGGTCTTCATGTCTTCTGATAAAGGAGATCCGCTGAGTATAGACTCTTGTACCGCCTTCGCGGCTGCTAATTCCATCTCTAAATTTGAAACAGTCTTATCTAGTGTACTGCATTCAACACGGTAAAATCAGTTTTGCATCAATCTAAAATCAAAATCACTATAGTAAAATGTATACGAGGACACCACTTACTGTAAGGCATGGTGAGTTCTATGAACTTCCCCAAAAATATCCTTTGATTCAGGCTTCACTTCCTTCTGATGCAACTAAAGAAACCCAACCAAAATAAAAATTTGAAACAAAAGAAGAGCTTGAATGAGGAAGATGGAAGCCGAATCAAAATCAGTTGCATCAAGGAGAACTAATAGCGATACTCACTGTTTTTGGATTACAACCCTCGGAAATTAACTTCAACTTTTCTGCCTCTGTTACAGTTGTCCGTGCAATCCCTTTAGGTTCAGGAACTGTCCACATCCTGATACAATTTATTTTTTAACGTCTTAGTAATCTCAACAAGTGCCTGCCTCAAAAAAACTACTGATAACTTGTATATGATTCAACTTAAAAGCCATTAAAGCACCTTCTACAGGTATACTATACACTTGTTAGACCAGCAAATCAATGCAGATTCTTTAGTTCAAAGTTCTAAGGTTTGCTATAAGAACTGTTTGATTGATTTATCAGAAGCAAAAGTTCCAAAGTATAAGACAAAGTAACTTAAAGAGCATCATAACAACCAAATAAGATACAACAGTAAAAAAGGAAAATCCACAATTCAAATAAAATACAAAAGATTCTATATCGGAGGGTTTTGGCAGTGAGAGGCCTAATCTCGTCAAATTATCAGAGTTCCTTTTACTTCGAATCTGTTTAAAATTCCAATTTTAGCATACTTTTCAAGTTACAACCACAAGTCTTTTGTGGTCCACACATGTCGATTAATAGCATATATGGTCACATTGGTAAGAACAAGAAAACAGAAACCATTTATTACAGGAAACTGATAAACTCATTCAACAAACTGATCAGAAAAAATCACAATATGTCCCAATATAGATCTACAAATCCATTCAAATCACAGGCAATAATCAGAAATGAACAAAGTAACAAAACAACTGATTGAGTAATTTCATCAAACACCTTATAGGCATCAAATTCTTGAAAACGTGCAGCTACCCAAACTCCATGGAAATTTGACAAATACAACAAACACAACAACTACACAATCACTTCTCAAATCAAACCATCGATCTTATACTGAAAACCAAACAATCTTTCCTCACAAAACATCCAATTTGGTAAAATTAGCTCACACCCACTTCAGAAAACAAACGAACAAATCAAGCAATTGCTTCCAAGAATTCACAAAACCCAAAAACATACCTATTGGTGAAGAGCATTCCAGCACAAAAACTCCCCAAACAAAGCAACAGAACCCATTTCTGCGAAACCATGCTTCTACAAGATTGGTCTCCTCTGCTTTTCAAAGACATCTTTTTTCCTCTCTCTCTATTTCGCACCTCCCAAACAAGAACCCATATGCAAAACAGCGACACGGGACCAAATCGAAGAGACCCAGAAGCGGACAGAGCCCGAGTGCTCAGAATTTTGAAAGTGGAGAGAGATTCGAGACAGAAACAGAGGAGTAGTGTGGAGAGAGAGAGAAGGAATCAGAACAGAGGAGGTGCTCTCTGTTTTTGTATTGTTCCTTTTCTTTATCCTTCGCTTTGTTTATTCACTTTCTCTCTCTAGAAAGAGCTTCTCTCTCTCTTCTGTAGATTCTCTGTGTCTCTCTCTCTCTATATCGAAAACTTGCTCTGATTTGCAGGTGAGAGACGTTGGGTTGAAACAGAGGAGTGAGAAGGAGACCCACTAACTGCCTCGTTCAATACGGCGAAATTACCAAAATGCCCTTCTCACAAAACTATATGCCCATGCATAGGTTGTTGCAATGACATAAATGCCCTTGCACCTTCCTTTTTCACCACTATTGCCCGAAAAGCAGAGCTAACAATTCGAGTTTTAAGACGGTTTCTTTTTTAGCGGATTCGAGTTGAAACCAGAGTTGGCAAAATAAACTCGTACCATATGGAATTAGTCAGATTTGAGTTTGTTTTTACCCCACTAGAAACGGGTGAGGTACTCATATGAAACTTTCAAGTTGCATATACCCGCAGAAAAAACAGCGTGTTTTATATCCAAAACCCGAAATTTGATCCCGAAACCGCCCAGGTTAGGGTTAGGGTTGTTCCGACCCGAACCTACTTTTTGTCTCCTCTAGTTGAAATTATGTAACTCAAACACGATGTTACAATGATATGAATGCTCTTACACCTTTCTTTCTTTCTGTCCGGAAATTAGAGCTTGCAATTTAAGTTAGAGGCCGTATTTTTTGTATATTCAAGATCATTAGATCTTACTCAAATTCGATCTAAGAAAATACAAATAGCAAGTTTCGAATTAGAATTTGATTTTACCATGTAAAACGTGCGGATGTGACCGACTTGACCACGACTCTAAAAAAATTTGAACCTATTTTATGTAACTTTAACTTGTAAATGTGCATATTGAACTTCAAGTGTTTGCAATTTCGAGTCTGGGTTGTCATTTCAAAATATGGTAATTTTGTCTTAATTATTTCGATTTTTATTAGGAGTAAGATTGAAATTCATTATATTTCTCGTATCGTCCAAAATACAATTAATTCTTTGTTATCATAGATATATTATTGCTTTTTAAAATGATATTAGAACCATATTTTGTGATTAAGTGATTAACACAACAAAAATTATATTTATCTTTTGAGTTTTTTTCTTTTCTTTTGAGTTATAATAATTGAATATTATATTTATCTTGATATTGGTATATCTAGTTAAGCAAAAATAGTTAAACTCAATTTCAAATGTGAAGAAAGTGGATGATAAAATTTCACATCATATAATATATAAAATAAATAAGAATAGAAAAATGAATTTAACTCACTTAATTTTTTGTTTAGGCTAAGCCAATTCAATGAGACGATGACACCTTATTAAATTTCACTTATACCCACCCAAGTGAATTTGTGGAAGCGGAGCGACCCGCCGGATCTTGGCATTTTTAATGAGGTGTCTCTATCTCATTGGTGGCTCAGTTACTAAGCCATATTATTTGGTTTAAGATCATAATACTATAAATAATAATATATATATATATATAGACACATATAAAATTGCAAGTGAAAATATAAAATACATGTCAAAGATGTAATAAAAATAAAAATGCAATTGTCAAATGTACAAGTCACCTCTATAGCAGATTCTACTCTATAAGTCAAATATTTACAAATAAATAAAAATCCATGTTCTCATAGTGTAACAATGAAAAAATCAACAAAAGAAAGCTAGACTTCAAAACCAAATCATAAATGAAATAAAATACAATAAGCATAAAATTTCAACTCCTTCCTCCAATAATTGCAAAAACAAGTAGTTCTTGGTGAGCTACCCATTCAAGATTTTAGTCAATCCCTAAAGAGTTGTTGATAATCAAATTGTTAAATACCTCACCGTTTAGCTATGTGTTTTTAGAGATTGATTTTAAAAATGAAAAAAAATAATAATTTAGTAGATTGAAACCAAAAAGAAAAAAAAAATATTTTACTATTACAAAAAGAAGAAGAAAAAAACTTCATAAAATAATATTCACAAATAGGAGACATTTAGAAGGTGAATATAAATACTCCATTATAATCATATCAAGTATATTTATAAACTAAATAATTTTGCAACTAGAATTATTTTTGCATACTTCACTATTATTCTATAAAATAAAGTATATAAAAAAATTATCATAATTTTCTAAGAGTAAAATGTATATCAGTTGAGTGATATAAGGTTATATCAGTTGCAACTTAACAAAGCCAATGAGGTGATGACACCTCATTTAAAATCACTTATACCCA
>JAYMTK010001641.1:0-15783 GCA_036897405.1 Pelargonium myrrhifolium | reverse complement strand
ATTCCCCTTGAGCTCTCGAGTTCGAGCCTCTTTGTCAAAAATATTGAGGTGGAGTTATGAGTGAACGAAAATTTTCCCCACTGAAAAAGATTTCTGGAGCCTCCTTGCCAGCGGTATGGGGTGGGGTTATGGGGTTATAGGGGAGAGCTACCCCTGTTGTGTAGCTCAACTGACCCAAAAAAAAAAAAACTTATAATCCCATCCTATACGGCCGGCAAGGAGGCTCGAACTCGAGACCGAAAAGAAAATTCAAAACTCTTAAACCGCTTGGCCCACAAGTTTTTGGTATATCAATTTTATTTAAAACTACATAGTTTGGTATAATAATAATAATAATAATAATAATAATAAAACTATGTAATTTAAGTTAGAGTTAAAAAATTTGTAACTCATAATTCATATCTTATTCTATTGGCTCTCTTCTCCTTCCCTACTATGTCCACAGTCACTCTGCAACTACAATTAAAATGCATCAAAGCTCAAACAAATCCAATACACTTGGCAACAAATAAATGAATCCCAGAAAAGAAATACACATATGAACAGTTAATATGTGCAAGATTTTTAAGTAGTGATATATGGTTCTTCTTAACTTTCTGTAATATAAATTATCCCATCACACCTATTTATGTGCTTCTATAATTTATAATAATCATAATAAAATCAACAATAGATAAACAAACATACACCAGCTCCTGAATGGTCTACATATGGTTTCAATCACAATATTACAATCATATGCATAGTTTGTACATTAATGTGTGAGTTATAGAGAATTTATCAAAACACAGTGCATCAAGTTCACAACCTTAGCTAGGCATAGTATTCTTCTGCAATTAAGGAATGAATGTTTTTAGTTCAAATGAGAAGTTGGCAGGAACTGCAGACATATAGATGGAGGCAAAGAAGCAAAGTTGAAAACTCATTCTAGGAACCATTATGTGGAAACTGAAACATTTTCTACTTGCTACTTCAGGGGAAGACGAAAAATGAAACTTTGGCTAATTCATATAGGTTTCATGCTTCGCTTGCTGTTTAGCAAACTAGCTCGGAACGTTTCATGTGCTGATAATTGTGAGATCGATAGAATTGGATATGAGAAATGTATTGGAAGGAAAGTAACTTGTTTACATAGCAAGCAGATGTGGTCTACTGAGTATGCTCTTTTTTAAACCTACTGAACTCACCAGCATATAACAATCTCACAACAATATACAGTTCAGCTACAAAAATTCCAAGAAAGCATATTGACCTTTGATCACCTCTGAGAGGGCTTGTACAGAACTACTTTCACATACTTTTGGAGGAAGCGATGCGTCGAGCTGAGAGCCACAGGCTGACCACTATCACTCTGGACAAATAGATGGTTCAACACCACATGTGGAGGCCTTGCCAATGACTGGTGACTGGATGTTGACGGCTCATTTGTAAATTTCATTTGCAAATGTGGAGGGAGTTCAGGTGGAGGCTTCCTAAAATCTTCTTCAATGAAGGGTAAATTGCTATAACTTGACTCTGGGGAAGGAGGAGACTCGAACTCCGACATGCTTACAAGAGCCTCTGGAATATACTCCTGCAGAATCCATTGTAAGTATGAAGCTATCTAGCCACTTCAGTAGAGAAACACAGTGTCCCATGAATTCTTGTTTTACAATCTATTGAGTTGAAAATTGAAGAAAATGCTGGTTTAGTTCTCATAGGATAAGCATGAATGATGAAGCATATTAAGGAAAGAAATGCATTTCGAATCCAAGTTATCTCCTATGAGTACAAGAAACAATGACTCACTGTCTACATTCAAAACAAAACCTTTTATTTTCACCCCCTCTGCACCAAAATTTATAAACCAATCCAATCAAATAGATCATCGTATACGAATATAGCAAGGTAGGGACCATATGGTGACTGTTCACTGAGGTATAGTCTACTTGAAACAAGATGAAAAAATGGTGAATGGCAACGGAAAGTAATATCATTAGGGGCGCTAATCTGGTTTATCCTAGACTCCCATCTAGATGCAGCATATAACTAGATATGTTAACTTTTTGTAATCTCCAAATATAGGAGCTGCTGATAATATGCATGTATTGCGGTGCCTCACATTACTGCTGCATACCTAGCGTGACTCAATTTTTTTGATCTTTCTCCTGCACAATTCCAGTGATAAGAAAGCACAAAATTATTTTTTGGAACACGAGGAAACTTGAATTTTATGAAAACGGTACGATATCACTGGTCTTATTATAGCTACATTCAAAGCACAGCAACAACTTCTGTTCTCAAAATTAATGGTGGGAAATATTGGCCAGCTATTTTATGTGTACCAGTTCAAAAATGTCTGTCAATCTGTACATGTATAACTTGTAAATGCTGTCAATAAATGTCCTGCTTCAAAATGGTGGGAAAAGTTAAGGTTGTTGTCTATGCTAATGCTTATCATTTTTCATGAAAGTAAAAACTTCTTTGATGGGCATGATTAATAATCTGCTATTGAATGGTTTGTCGGATAACAAGAATGGTATCTGTCAGTCTCATGATCCTCCAATAGTACTTTGTATGGAACAAAGGAAATACGACATTCAAGTATAAGGAACAACATCAATCCATATAGTTACCTGCAACTCCAATATATTGCAAGTATTTCCACAATCATCTCGGTCCAAAGGCAAGTCTGGAGCACACATAAACCGTCCATCAACAACAAAGCGATAGTGGTAAACACCTGGTGGGAGTACCTTCATGATCGTGAACTCTTTGCCAGATTTTTGCAGGGGTTCTCTGATAGGAAGAGAGTGCAAAAACTATTTTAGTGCATTAATCACACGCGAGTTTAACCGGAAAAGGACATTTTCAGAAATGTTAGTACCTTGTCTTCCAGTTGTCCCAAGATCCCTCAATCGCAACTTGCTTCCCCCCATGGCTCCACGTGATCATTACCGGCCTCAATTTCTCACAGAACATATCATCACTACATGATCCATATGAAGGACTTGGAATCACCGGGACCTTGAAATAAAAAAGCATTATGAAACCCAGAGTTCTACAAGGAATGATTAGATGCACTTCCACATTGTGAAGTTTTTAAGCTAAATTTGTAACAATTCTCCTCCATCCATGTGAGAACTAACACAAGGACAGCAAAACTTAAAATTAACTTGTCCCCCCTAACGATTCTCAGCATAGTTGAACAATGGCGGCAATATCTTAAGGAGGGATTCTATCTACTTTTGGACGCCGCCGTATGGTTCCAAAAGGAAAGGTACAAGGCAACAATAAGTTTGATGAATGACCAAACCATATGTTCTGTCAACACAATTTTAATAAAATTAGCTATATGTTTCAGCAAAATCACAGTTTGGTGAATGACCAAACCATATTTTCTGTCACACTATCAGATAGAATATTGCACTACACTTGACAATTCTGAATTCAATTTAACACCTTGTCACAGACAACCATTTAAAAATCACAAAAACCCAGCAAAGAAGTAGCTTAAAAAACCAATCTTTGGAAGGAACTGACCTGTGGAATGAACAGATGAGGAGAGTGGTAAGACCTGGGGCTATGGGGAGGAGAGTGAAGCATGGGGTCTGGGTAGACACCATGAGCATCCATCAAGTGCTGCTGCTGATGCTGGAAACCCAAACCCAAACCCTCATCAATCTTGTTAACTCTAGAAGGGTCTTTTCTGCCATTAGCATTACCCATTACTGAGGGAAAGAGACAGACCCAGTTACAATCTTTCTTATTAGCCAAAAGAAAAGGGAACAAGTAGTATTAAAAAGGGAAAAAGAAAATATGTGATCTCACTACTCCAACTCTACTCATCAAATAAATCCAAAAGAAAAAGAAAGCTGTGAAGCTGCAAAATGCAAAACTGAAGAACAAAACAGGACAAACCCATGAAACAGAAAAAGCGGTGGGGTTTTGTCACATACCCATCACAGTAAATAAATTGCTCAACCACAACAAACCAAAAACCCAGATTTTAACTCATACAGGGGAAATGCAGAATTTACTTTTGCAGCTTTTCTTTAACAGATAAAACATTTTTATTTACTTCTTGATTGATGTGTGCTACTGCTAATGGAATGGAAGGTCCGATTTGCTGAGACTCAGATGACTCTATATAGTGGAAAAGTGACTATGTTCTCCAATGAGTTTGGAAGATCATGCGGTGGACAAATGATGTTTTCTTGGTTTAAAAAAATAATAATAAATAAAAAAGTGTTGCTGTTGCCTTTGCATCACTAACTGACTCACTCACTGTTTCTTCACTTTACTGGTTTAGTTTCTTATGTTCAAGTACTATATTACCCTTAAGCTTTCTAAATATCTTTAAGGTATGATGATGACCAATGGTCATGAATCATCACACTAAAACCATTTCTTGATGAATTATTATTACCTTTTGTTTTCTTGAAACACATCTGCCTATTTTGTAGTTTGTCCTTTGTATTAACTAAGGTTTCTAAAAACTCCATTGATATTCTAATTTTAGAAACTGCCAAAATAAAAATAAATTCACTCAACATGCCAGCTATTAGAATTTTGTGGAATCTTGTAACCTTAATCACTCATCTCAAATCAAGGGCCCAAAATGAATGTCATTTTCTCCGTAACAAAAGAGTTAATTATATATGAATTATCAATAATATTCAAGACGTTTAAGACTCCTAGTATTTATTTGACAACACTACTTGAAACTTAACGAAACTGGAAGTGAACGTTTGAAAATGAGTTTGATTTAAAAAATATATAAATTTGGAAAAGAAATACAAATTTGTGAAATGTCAAAAATGGACATTAAAATAAATCAATAATTTGAGCTAATGAATCAACAAAACAGAAGTAAAAGTCAGGTTGGTTTGAGATAAATCAAGTCGACCCAAGTTTCCTACAGAAATTAGCTACTTTAAGGAGTCCTGTAGAAGGTTCTCTTTAGAATCACCAATTTTTCCAAACATACTTTTGTCTTTAAAATATTGTTTTATCCTACGTGACACCTCCTCAAAGGAGGAAGTAGTGTTACCAAACTAGGTTTCTGGCTTGTTGATGGAAAGTGGTAGCAGTAGCAGAAGGGCTGCTGCTTTTATCTTAAAATGGTGCTTTGATTGGCAAGAAGTTGGAGAACATCATGTGAGGAGTTTTGCTATGAAAGTGGCAATGGGAATAGCTTTTTACAAGTTGTATCATGAGTATGAAGAAAAGGTTGTTTAACTAGAATTGAATTGCTCAGCTTACACCAAGTCCAACTCCATGTGGCTTGTCCTCAGTTTGTCTAGTTACAATAGGAGAATATATGTACAACATTTATTTGCTAGTACAAAAAGCATTGAGGGAAGTGGGCATCTTCTTCTTTTACATCATCCAATCAATGACTAAAAATGTCAAAGTAATGCAGATGACATGGTAGCCAATCCTTCCTAGGCTCACAGTTTTTTCTTTCTTTCTTTCTTTCCCTCCCTGAGTCATTTATCTAGCCTTTTGAAAAGAATCTAATGAGAGTGATTTTCTTCTCAAGAATCAATAAGCTAATGCTGGCAAAAGGAGGCAAGAAAAAGAAGGAGATATCTTTACATGTAGGTTGGTGGTTCACTTCAGTGTTGGCATCATCATAGGTGGGGAAGAATCTGCAGTGCAAGGGGTCAGTTTCACAGGCCCACCACCTACACCAGCCATCTCATTAAAAAAAAATTCAATTGGGACAGTTGTTTAGATCTTGTATGCTCTTAGGTAGTCAACTTCGATCCGCTGCATTTCAGAACCAACCATGAATAAGTAATGTGCCGAGAGATAGATGATGCAGCAATGGCCACAAGAATCATGTCAGATTACAGAATATTTAAGTGCAAAACATATGCATGATGGTAAAGACGTGACATTGCTTTCTCAGTAGAAACAATTTTATATGTAGTTAGCATCTGAATATATGCTTTCTATGCACATTTTGGGAATCACTAAAAGGATGATGCGGTAGGCATGCTGGTGAATTTTCCAGATTATGGTTAATAATGCCTTGCCACCTATGATATATTAGCATTTATCAGGACTATGTAATGACAATATCAAGAAGATTCAACTTGTCAATAATACAACCTCATAATATACTCCAACACATATATTACAATACTGAACTCTTGGAAACTATATGAATACATGCCTCCAATAATCCTTCGAGATGTTAAGACACGCAATTGATGGATATTTTTGCATAAAATTAAAATTTTACCTCATCTCACAGTTCCCATTCCATATCACAAGCTTCATTATTCTTCTATTACGTACCATCGCAAAAAGCTACTATAAAGAAAAGATAATAAAGAGAGAGAGACTGACAAACAGAATAATGAAAAGGCAACTGTGAAAACGTAAATTTGCAGGATGTTCTGGAAATGCAGAGTGAGGAAGAGGAAGCACAATATATGCTTGCATGTACTCTTAATTTTATTAGCTCAGACATATTTCAGATGCATGCATGACATGAGAACCAGGAGTGACTGTAGAACCTATTAAGTTAGGACAGGGTTCAATGATTGAGCTTTAAGTTTATAGTCTTGCATGAGTATGCATCGATCATAAGAATTATTCAAGCTGTTGGTTGGCCATTAGTATGTGTAGATCTAGAGGTCTACACTACTTTGGTGGATAAATCAATTACTTATGCTTGAGTTCTCATTGGATCTTGGTCTCTGTATTATGTCTACCGTAGTCCAAACCTGGGGTCTGTTATGTTAATCAATCATTTGTCTAGCATCTTGTTCCTTCTGTTACTCTCGCAGGACTTTGTTTTGTATCTTAACTGAGACTGCTTTTCCTCCTTGGAAACTCGGTCCTTTTTACTATTAATATGTAGCATCCATTGCTGATAAAAAAGGAGAAAGAATATGATGTCACAATGTACAGAAGTATAACTAATTCACTCACAGTACAGGTAAGAAAAAATGAAGAGAAGATTAATTACCTCGCAAACAATCTAGGGGGGAGTAGGATATCATGAAACCACCATACCATCCCAAGGCTGTGACAAACCGTTTAACCAGTTTCTTTTCTTTCTCCATAAGCCGCATCAACTGAGCAGGATAGCTTTCCTCCAACTCCATCCTCTATCAGTTGGGGGTCACTCTGTGATAGCCATAGCCTTGAAAACAGTCTTCTCTAGCAATGCTGAACATTAAGTGCCAACTCATATTCTTGACGCTCAGCTCCTTTTTCTGATGTGGCTGCCTATCATCATCTCGCAACTAAGAATACACAAAATTGATGTAACCAAAGCTGACCCTGTTGTGAGATTGCAATAGGTTCTTAGCCCAACTGACAGAACCACAAAATGGAGACTAGAAAATAAGGCGGTTGTATTGATAATTTAAGATTTCCACATAGATGTTATGCATATTTTGCCACTTAACAATATATTGAATAACAAAAATACTTGAGCAGTTTTGCAATAACACTATAAGTAAAGTTTATATATATATATATATATATATATAAACAATTCGACAATGCCAAACTTGCCCATAGACTGCAACCACGAAATCAGTGATCTGTCTTCCTCCTTCAACAGCTTGAGATTCTTTAATGGGTTCTGGAGTGAAATGCCAAGTTTCTTCTTCAATTAAAAAAAAAAAAAAATCATTTACGCATCAATAAAACGTTGACAAGCATATTATCAATATGGATTAAAGGATGATGACAACACTTCGAACTGAAGTTTGAAGCCATATAGCCATGCGTTAGAACTTATTAAAGACAATAACTGTGAACTATGTACTTCAGCGTAGGGACAAAAAGAATGATGATAATGTTAATTTGAGGAACTTAACATTTAAGGAGTTGAATTTGCCTTTGGAATAAATGACAGGTTGCGTTGTAACTAAAATTGAATGAATTAAACGAGAAAAGAGGGATTGATGTATATTTCCTCATTCAGAGATTGAAAGAATCTTTGCTTTCATGGTTTCCTTGGCTAGCCTCAGTTGAGACCAGATTCCCCTATTTCAAGTAAGGTAATTAATTTAAATGCTTTGCGTTCAGCATTTCTTTAAAGGATAAACTGATAAAGGAAAGAGAATAAATATTCTTACATCACGTAGTTAAACAGATAAGGAGTCATTATGAGAAATATTAACGCAAAGGTGAATCTAATGAAGCATACAAATATAATATTCAAAAGCACTTTGAATATTGTTGTACTATTCTTTGTTTCAGGCATTTCAAGCTGACTGCACAAGCTACATAATCGACGTGAACCATACAGAACATTTCAGGCTGACTGCACAAGCTAATATTCTACACTAATGATTCTAACTAACCAATTCAAAACATTAAAATGAAGAGCCTAGTAATTTGGATGGGTCCAATCGCTGCAACAAGGCATTCATTGTCAGACCATTATAAAGCCAACTTAAATTTATTTGGCTGGATTTCTACTTTTCTAATTATCTATTACCTATTGTGTTAGGTAAGGAATCAGGTATTTCATAGCACCTGCAAGAGTGTTAATATTGCTTAACATAAGGGTTAAATTTTACAGGGTATTCTTCCTCTGAGATGATGACATGGCTGCATCATCATCTCCATCATAACAATGGCGGGTTACAACACACAATATCCTCTTGTTACAAAAGTCCTGTCCAAATCAATAGGCTTTTCATTTTTTTAGGATTGGTGAACTATACCCAACTTATAGAAAATCCAAAATCAAATGTGCTCCAACCATTGCTACAGTACAACAAGTCATTATCGTTATTACCATTGGGAGTAAAAGTGACTTCCTTTTCTCTCTTTTACTGGTTCATCTTCCAAAGAGCCTATTTAAAGGCTGTATTTATAAAGCTGACTAATACATAAGAAAATGAAACAAAACTAAACTAACCCTTAATCTAAGGAGACAATTAAGGAAGACATCATTTAAGCAACCCATAAATCATGAGATTCTAATATATCTTAATATACCCTCTTGAACTTGAGAGGGATAAAAAATTTGAGCTTGCTCAAGCTGAAAGACAACAGAGCTACCTATATTGTAACAGACAGAGTCAGTGTATATGGCAGATAAAAGAAAATAAATTGGCCTGGAACAAAACCAGTGGCATAACACAGCAAAGTAGACCTAGTTGATGAACACATAACAGAATTGGCTGGTAGAGAGCAATACCAGTGAATAGAATGAATCATATATGGTTGGTGCAAAAAGGCATCTGTAAGAATGCAGATTGTGAAAGTCAGAACATGACAATAGCGTATCGGATGAGAAGCGTTGGGAAGTCCGTCTGCCCAAGTTTAGTGACGTCGTCACAGGGCATGACTGGTCGGAGCCCTTAGAGAAATCATGGTGTGATCTGATTATGAAGACGACCCTTGGAAATGAACGGTCTAGTTTGGACAGGCCCATCAAAAGCTAAAAGGTAGGGCACCAACAAGATACAACTTAGTCTAGAGTTTCTCAGTGTGAAGAAATGAAAAGAATAAAAAGGAATAATCAAAACAGAGGTGAAGTTTCAGATTTCAGGCATAACCGTAGTGAAGGCAGCAGTGCAAAGTTTATTGGAAAGCTTCAAGAATAAAGACTTTTTGATAGACAATGTAGAAAACCGGAGAAATTAGTTATTCACAATGATACAAGGTCCTACTTGTACAATCATGGCCTCTTAATACACCCAACCTATTTTCAACCTAGGCATATTTTAAGTCATGCATATTGATCCCATGAACAATCCCCCTTACGTTGTAGCATATAAATTTGCTAAACTCCATAGTTTTCTGCATTTTATTGAAACTCCTTTTATTGAAACTCCTTTATTCTTGAAACTCACTGATTAGTCTTTGGCTGCCAAATTTGCTGCTTTCATGGCTATTTTGGATGTTTTGAATATAAATAAATTGGTTGTACGTAAACGTAGTATACCAGAATCCTTACACATAAATAGGACCTCTATCAATCTGAATAATAGGCAGAAGTTTCATTTAAACTCTTTAGTTTTCTACACAAAAGAAATGTAATAAAAAAGGAATTCAAAACCAGCCTAACTATATAACCATTCACCTCAATTTTTACTGGATAACAAGAGAGACCTAAGTTCAACTTGTGCCAACAGAAAGCAGAAAAATACACAGAAAAATCCTTTAGATAAAGAGTAAGTCAATCTAGTGTTGTGGTTTAACTGAATTTCAGGGTGAAGTGTGAGATTGGCTGCTTGGAAAGTCTTCGCTAATAAACTGGATAAGCACTGGAGGTGGACAAAATCATTAACTGTGGCAAATGTTAGAGAAAAAAGGAAGATAACATAAATAAATTTAACAAATGTAAATTGTACATAATTATTAGTTGATATTCGACTTGCTAAGCAAATTATGAACCACAGCCACTCATGCATGCATGTTCAGATTCTATTGTGTTCAAATCATTCTATGGCAGGAACAACCTGTGGGAGAAAACAAATTACTAAGTTTAGAAAATGTCAGACCTTCAATGCCTTGAAATTTTTATACAGTAATTTCTTATTATCCAGTCCAACAGGCATATCCGCGTATGCAAAATGATTCCAACATGAAACAGGTCAATCAGATGTTGATCATTGAGGGTAATCAACCTTCAGTAACCATTACAACAAAATAATCTTCTTTTCCAATCTAAAGAGCCATTGAAGAGTCAGTTAACAGCAAGATTAAAATAAAAAATCATTGAAGCCCAGATCAAAATGAAATCTGAACCAGATTCAGAGAACACAGGTGATGCAAGTTTGAGTTTCTCATTAGAAACAATGAGTTGTTCTGAGCTGATGCAAATTGTTAGTTTGGGTCCCAGATTTTCAAAAAACACGAGATGGCAGTGCCCTAACACCAAATGTACAGCACAAGAATTGAAAAGATACAGAACATTAAAAAAGGAAACTAAATTACCCGAACGGAATTGCCCAAGGAATTGAATTTCAAGACCGGAGTGGATGATGCAGATGAATGATGAAAATTTCTCATCTTTGAAGCACTACAACCGTTGTGCGGTACCGAACTTGTTCACAAAACTGAAAATTCTCCAACGGTTAAATTTGTTAAATTTTAAAATGAAACAATTAATTTGAAAAATTGTTGAAATTAAATCCAATTATTTATTTAAAAAAAAAAAAAACAAAGCTTTATCATGTAAATTATTTATAGGGTCCAGGATCTCACTAACTCTTTGGAATGGAAATGATTATTACTTCCTCTCTCCCAAGATGAGTGTCATGTTTCAAATGAATAAGTCTTTAAATATTCAATTTATTATTTTAGGAAGTTAGTTATGCATGAATTGTCAATATTATCCTCATAATAAGTTATTTAGTATCCATTAACACATAATCACGAGAATACAAGAGTAAATATATCACACTAACTAACTTCTTCTTAATTTTTCTCAAAATAGAAAGAATGACACTTATTTTAAAATGGATGAAGTAATTGATAATATGACATTATCTCATTGGACATAATTTAGTGGTTGAAATTTTTTTCTTCTCAATTATTTATAAGTAAATTATCATCTATACATATTAACCGATAAAATTTTCTCCACGGGTGTGGCATAACCCACAAGAGTGGGTTCATGATCAAATCCTCCCACTCAATTTAGTGAATCAACCTTAGCACAGTGACAAAGAAGAAGACTCATCTACTAGCGTAAGCTCGAATTTGAGTCCTCTAACTCGACTCACTAAGTTGGTATAACACAGTGAAGAAGATGAACTCACTCCCAAAGGTGTGGATTGCTCCAATAGGCATGGACCCGTTTATTCTCTAATTTGACTTAGTGAGTCTGTAACACAATGAAGGACTCTCCATGGGCGGAAGTTGTTTACGTGGGCCAAATTTGAGTCCTCTTCTCGGGTCATTTGAATCACCATACATGGTAGAGTAATAATGGGCTTTCCTACTGGCGTTGGCTACATGCCAAGCCCGTCGGCCATTCGAGTCGACTTTCTATACTCAATGGATTTCTATCGTTTTATGGATTTAATCATGAGTTTTTAATCAGTCTTAGTTTTGTCTTAATGTCTTAGAAGTCTCGTTTTCATTCAAATTTGAGTTGAATTGCTTGGGAAAGACACTTATTGAATTATTATAGGCCGAATTTTCTTTATTACTTTTCATGCATCACCACCGTCTTAGAAAATTTCACATGTCACCAAAAAGTTAGTAATATAATTTATCAACAAATCAAAATTAAATAAATAAACCCAAATAATCCTTCGTGAATAGAGGCTCCATCAATTCTCCCACAACTTCTCTTGCTTCCTTTTCGTGGGTTTGCAGTAACATCCTTGTTGAATCGCATAAGTTAAGAGTTAATAAATGATTAGAAAGTGTCCATACAATAAGTTGAAGAGCTACATCTTTTAAACACAGAATATAATTGAAACATGTTCTCCCAAAAGAATGGTGACTAACAAGTAACAATAGATCCACCCTATCCAGTAGCCTCTTGCAAAATTCATATTCAATTTAAAAGTTTGATCCAAACCATGCAATGCTAAGTCCTAGCCCTTGCATGCATAAACAAGCTAGCTAGGAAACATGTGTGAATGTATTAAACAATAAATAAATAAATAAGCCTTAATCACAAGTCTAAGCACATGATTCAAAGCAAAAATTATATAAATATAAAGCTTTATGCATGTAATTAATTCAAATTAATTGACAATTACCATGAAAACATTGATCAACAGTTAGATATGGATTAATGGTCCCCACTCCATAGAATTAGCTAGCAATGAAAACATTCCTTAAGAAACACTCTCCAACGCCAACGCCAACGCTAACGCCGGTCGGTGTTGCTGCTTTCATTTCATTTCATTAATTTCAAGAGGAACAAAGGGGCTTTTGAAAATGTACGTACACATTGCCGTAAATAAGATTTATCTGCAATATCAAGTTTTTTGTAGTCAAGATTTATGGCAAACCACCTGCAATTGGCCGACAAGTGGCACCATCTTCCCTATAAAAACTTTTCTTTTCCTTTATTTCCCATGAGATGACATTCTCACAATCCAATTTTTACCCAGTAATTTAATCTCAACGATCTTCCGCATAATGATTAACCACGGGTGCAATAAAATACATCCAAAGAGTACTGTGACAAGTGGCCTCGTGTAGAGCTTATAAATGAGTCAACGGCTTAGACTAATGAACACAAGTACGTCTATTAAGACAAATTTCTGCTTATTGAGTCGGGTCAGTGGTAGTCTATTGGCCCTAACTCATTTTGTTAGACCCAAGTCTGCTTGAATTCAAAAAATACATTCGCATGTTTATCATGACATTTTCTATTTATCTTAAATCAATATTGTCGAGTTAGACTAGAAATAGCATGTATGTCGTTGTCTTGGGGAGGGGGAGGGGGAGGGAGAGAGGAACACAATGACATTGTTGTTGTTGTTTTGGGTCTAGTAAATTGTTTTCGTTGTCTTCCTTTTTGGTTCACTTGCAAGGTCTTTGTGTTGTCTAACATGCACTGAATGAGAGTGTTAATGTACCCCACAATGAAAGAATATAAAGTTTGACATCACTTTGATATACACACTGTGATATCATACCCAAGCACACACTCGCATCTCCCCCTAATGATGCGCAACCTTGTGCAGACTCCAAGAATTCATGAATAAAGTTTCAAGAGTCTCCAGCTCCATCCCCAAGGGCCAAAAGCTTCCATCTCCAACTCCAAAGTTAAACATATTTAAGACAATCGCCCTAACACGTGAACAAGATGACATTACAATTTTATTGTGCTCATTAATTTGATAGATTCAAAAAAGCGCTCACCTTTGTGTGTTGTCTCAGGCGACAGCCAGATCCCGACACCGTCAGGGCCCAACCCTTCAGCTTCGCCGAAAATCTGTCCAGGTCTCCGTCCTCGTCCTTTGAGCAACCTCCTCCTTCCTCAAATTCGCCGGATTTGTCATGGTGTGCAACCTCTGTCACCGACCTAACGGCTAGATCCTAGCCACCTCAGGTCCAACCCCAGCTCTTCCGCTTCGCCAGAAATCAGTCCGGGTCTTCGTCCCGTCCTCGGTGCAGCCTCCTCCATCACCAGCGTCGTCATCTTCGACTATCTCAGATCCGTTGGACAGTCGCCTCTCGAGCCTTCTCATGCCACCGGTTCAATCCTTCGGTGTCACAATCCAGTCCGGCATCCTCTAGTGTCTCTCCGGCTTCAGTCCTCAGAATCTCTTGATTTCGGGTCTCATTAATGATCATGCTTGTTCCCATTCCGTCATGGGTAAGTGCATTTTCATTTTTCCATAGTCTTTAATGACTCCTCTTCCCTAGGTGTTTATGTGACTATTTCCAATGTTTTGATTATATGTCTCGTCTCGAATATGTACTATTTATTTCATTTATGTCTTAAAAATTTTAATAAAATCAGTACTTTTACCAATAAAAAAATATTCATACATTCCTTCTTCTTGGCACCCTCTAGGAAGTGAAAGGCCTAAAGTTTTAGTTGATTAAATAGATAGAAGCTGCTCCCACATGCATGATTACATAGAGAAGGTGGAATATGAAATCATATTCCATATATATATATATATATATGGGAATAAATATGAAGAACCGGCTTGCGGCGCCGCTCTGCCGCCCCCACCACCACCAGTCAGTACATATACAGTGATCACTGGTACATATAATATGGTGTGGGGCTACAATTTTAATTATATGCATGATCATATCAATATTGTAAGGTAAAGAAACATATGGATAGTCCATATGTTACATTACAAGCCATCATTGGAGATCGATATGATGCTAGCTCCATATAATTAATGCCACAATAGAAAATTATAGAAGGGTCATGCATGAACGAATTGCATTCAAATCAATATTATGGGAATTATGGCCTAATCACCAAGTTAATTACAACTAGAATCATCCACTAAATGTCACTATCTTATGTGTTAACTTATCAAAATATACAGACAAAAGACTGTTCTTGCTAATGATTTTAATTTTGTACATTAGAAACCGGCATTGCACTTTTGTTTCTTTAGTTGCAATGTATAAATGTGAGAGCTTTAGCAGTTGTATTTGGCCTGACTGCAGACTTGGATTTACTGAAATGATTTGAACATCATATTTACAGTCAAAATTAAGTTGAACATGACTAAAAACTATCAAGAAAACAATTTTTAATGGATTTCACCAGAATATTCAACCTTTTGTTCTTCCACAGCACTTTTTTTAAAAATGAAATTGGCTCTTCTTTTGCCTTTTCTTTCATACTTTTTTGCCTTACCCTTAATGAATAAGTCCACTAAACTGCCCCAAAAGGAAAAGAAGGCAACAATCTCCATTCCAATATGCATATATAACTAAATCAAATGAGTTTGTGTAATAGCTAGAGCTAGTAAAGTTTTGATGTCAAGGCAAGGCAACAAGTTTCTTGACTGACAAATTCTTCATAAAGTTGGAGTCTTGAAGGTTTGTTTGAGAGAAGATGTCAATGGTGTGAAAGAGAAATTGGTTTCAGGAGAAGTTTTGGGTGGTTTAAGGCTAAACAAGAAGACCCCTTCAATGGGTACTGTCATCGATAAGAGCTTCCAGGTATGGTTGATGATTATGATAACAGAGTATTTAGCTGTGAAGTGGGTGGGCAGTTAAAATAAAATTACCATATGTAGTTAGTGTAGTACTATACTATTCTATTTTTGGTGTATTGGGTTTTACTAATTGTTTTGGATTATTAGGCATTGAAATTGGAGGGAAAGTGCCATGTGGTGAGCTCAGAGGTGTGCACATGACTTTTCA
>JAYMTK010001640.1:0-15783 GCA_036897405.1 Pelargonium myrrhifolium | reverse complement strand
GCTTCACGGTGCGCTTCGCGCTTCAGCCCCAAAGGACCTTTGGGCTTCAAGTGCGCTTTGCGCTTTTTAAAACACTGGATACCCCATCCCAGTTAGCTCAGTGGGGAGGCTGAATTTTTTCATCTGGTAGGTGTACTGGTTGGGGTATGAATCATCCTTGGATTTGACTGGTGATCTAATGAGGAAGAGGGGGGGTCGTTCCACCATGGCGGTGAATTGCTATGATAGCCTTCCTGGGGGTAGGTCCACATTGCACCAAGTGGAATATAACATATCTCAAGAGTTTAGTTATATTCTATCCAACCGTATCATCAGTTAACATATAATGCTAACTATAGTGCTATTCTTTCTATCCGGTGTCCCAAAAATAGCCATAATGAATCCTGATTTGGCTTATCTGTTTTATAATTCATAGCACTTGTGGGCATTGTTGAACTTGTTTATGGTGAGCATCTATTTAACACCTGAGCTGGCTGTTTATAATCCTATGCTGTGCAGTGAATACTTTGTTTTGATTAAACAAAAAGGCTCTTGTAAGTTAAATGAATTGTAGCATTCCTGATGTGTTCTTGACCATATATCTGTTTCTTTTTTAGGTGGAAATGGTGACTATAGCATGGATATTCACCAAAAAGAGCAGCTTCACGACAATGCTATGTCAATGATGCAATCCCAGCACTTCTCTGTGAGCTTACCTTGCTATAGATATATCAACCAAAAAATGTTTAAATTGCTTAGTTACAACTTACGAGTTATTTTTCTATATTTCATATGCTTCAATGTGCAGATGGGGAGATCTGCTGGATTTAACTTGGCGGGAACATATTCCTCTCATCGGCAACAGCAGCAGCAACATTCTCCATCTGTCAGTAGTGGTGTTTCGTTTTCACCTGTTAATAATCAAGATCTTCTCCATCTACATGGCTCAGATATGTTCCAATCCTCAAATTCGTCTTATCATTCACAGGTATGCAATTTTTTTTCTTAATGTGGGTCTTGGAGTTGGAAGCACAAATATATCTCTGAGAATGGAGTTACTGTGTGCAACGAGTTTGTTTTTTCAATAAAGTGAAGTTACACCAATAATTATTTATATACTCATGTCAAATGTAATGAGATTTATGGGTATTATATTCTCTGAAAGATTAATGATGTTATCTTTTTGCTCATTTAGATTTATTTTGTATGACATTTTTTTGTCTTAAGAAATAAATTCAAGTATTCTAATTATTGCACTTCTGGTTTTGGTACAGACTAGTGGGCCACATGGCATTGGATTGAGGCCTCTAAATTCTCCGAACACAGTTACCAATATGGGTTCATATGATCAACTAATCCAGCAGTATCAACACCAGAACCAATCCCAGTTCCGCCTACAACAAATGTCGGGTGCAAATCAATCTTATAGGGATCCGGGCATGAAACCTATGCAGGCAGCACAGTCTGCTCCGGACCCATTCGGCTTGCTTGGCTTGCTGAGTGTCATAAGAATGAGTGATCCTGATCTCACTTCTCTTGCGCTTGGAATTGATCTGACAACACTTGGGTTAAATTTGAATTCAGCTGAAAATCTCCACAAGACATTTGGTTCTCCATGGTCTGACGAGCCAGCTAAGGGTGACCCAGAGTTTACTGTGCCACAATGTTATTATTCGAAACAACCACCTACTCTACATGTAAGATGCTGTATTTTCTTTATTTTATTGTCGTCTTATTTCTGGTGTCTATCAATTCGTTTGTTTTTCTATGTTTGATCTCTCTTTTGGATGGCTGCAGCCAGGGTACTTTTCAAAGTTCACTGTGGAAACATTGTTCTATATATTTTACAGGTGTGTGTGCTTGTTGTGTCTCTGTTGCTCTCTTGTTACTATCCATAACTTTTAAGATGTTAAAACTCATATATCTCTTGTATGTGAAATTTGCAGCATGCCAAAAGACGAAGCCCAATTATGTGCTGCAAATGAGCTGTATGTTCTTGGATCCGGATGCATTGTGTTTCATTGTTATTATCAAATCCCAATTTTCTTTTCTGCAAACACCAGTTTACTTGAAATACTGTTTAATTTTTTTAAAGAACCCATGTTTATTTGTTTTGTTTGCAGTTACAATAGGGGCTGGTTCTATCACAAGGAGCTTCGAACGTGGTTGATAAGAGTCCCGAACATGGAGCCGCTAGTGAAGACAAACACATATGAAAGAGGATCTTATCACTGTTTTGATCCAAACATGTTTGAAACAATCCGCAAGGTATGTGTGTGCTGATTTCGTTTACACAACTCTTGGCAATTTGCATCCTAAATTTAGCCTCCTTAATGCAAGAATGATTATGGGCACAGGATAACTTCGTCGTCCATTACGACATGTTGGAAAAGAGACCTGCTCTACCCCAGCACTAACATTGTCCATATACAATGTAAAGTTGTAGCGTATCAAACCGTTTCAAGTAGTAGGTGAGTTGACGCCATTAATCTTGTTTCAAATTGGCAGTTGTAACCAATAGCTGTATTGAGCTTGTTGTGGTAATCATCCATTTCATTCTATCATTCATGTGAATATATAATGCACATAAATGATTCAGCTTCTGGATGTTTTAGTAGCTGGGTTTATACCTAATATGAACTTAGAGCAGTCAAGTAATGGGAAGAAACTATAAACTTTTCTGTTAAATTTAATATCAATATCTTGAGAAATCAATTGCACTTGATTGAAATGCATGATTGTATGGGATTCGACCTTGTTCATTTTGGGAAGAAACTTCCCTAAATCTTAATGTTTTTCTTTGAAGTATTGGTATGTGATTTGTTATTTGTTGGCATGTGGTTTTCATTTGGAGGAAATGAAATATCTTGGTTACTTAATGTATTATGTATGGCTGAGCCTGATACCAAGGTCTCTTTGGCCATTTGTAGAGCTTGTATTGTTGTGGGTGGTGAATTCCAGAGTATCTTTGAACGTTTGTGTGTATTTAACCTAATTAGCCCTAAAATTTTAAAATATAATTACCGTCTAGTTCATTTCTCTATTCTTAACTATCAAACATTTTTGTAGATACTAACGATAAAAAATCACTCTCCAATATGTAGTGTCGTATGTCGACGGTTTTTCCAAAATCAGAAATTTCTTAATATATTTGTTTTTTTTTTGGGGGATAAATCTTTCTATACAGGGTCATTTTAAACAATGTTTGAGATAAACTTATTTATTTATATATATTTTTTTATGAGAGAATGTTTGAGAGACTTTAGATTATTCTTGTATTATGGCTTGTGGGACCGTCTCCGGCCTCCCCTGAACAAAAATGCTTGCCCGAACGGATGTGCGTGGAGAATGTTATGATCCCCCAATGGCCCATTGATGCTCAGTCACCTCGGGCCAAACTGAGTCTGCCGCTCCCTGCTGAAGCTATAGAAAGGAGTTCCTGTTTGAGGCCAATTAAAGGCGCCCTCGGTTGGGGCTAAGCAAGGGCGGAATCATTGCTCCATTGGTGCTCCTTCGTTGCCTGTGTTACTATGATGCCATGACCTTAGAACCCGTGTCGCTGCATCACCTTTGTAGCTCAGTTGCCTTTTGCTTGCTCTGCTCCATTCACCAATGAGCCATGACCATCAAACCCATCTCGCAGCATCACCTCGCTTCGTTGCTCCATTGCCTCTTTGCGCTGCTTCGTTTTACCAATGATGCCACGACCCTAAAACCCATGTAGTGTCACGGCATTGTCTCACTTGTTTCACCAATTATGCCATGACCTTGGAATGCCACAAACTTGGAACCCATTATGTATCCCTTAGTTGCTTCATTGGTGTTCTGTTCTGCCTTTGTGTTGCTCCATTTCACTATTGACGTCAGGCCTCAAGACCCTCGTGACATTGCCCCACTTTTTCAACACTAACTTATCCTAAATTTTTATCAAAACAAAAAAATAAGACACTTGTTTTAAGACGAAAGGGAATATAAGAAATGTACTAGTAATTGCTACCAGCTAATGAATGGCCCATACATAACCAGTAAAAAAATGACTGTGTAAAGCTCCAAATGGCTGAATTCAACGATGTGACAATTACTAGTGAAGATCACCAGCATGCATCGGACACTCCCAAACATCAAGCGTGCACTATCTAATTTTGGACTTACCTCTCGACAAGGTTACCTACAACTTCACTTCACCCAGCCAAGGCCTGGTTTTGTTCCCCTTTACTATACTCCCTAACCTACAATAGAATGTAAAGTACTGTTTCTATCCTTTCTCATTATAAGCTTCTTTTGGAAGTTGGTGTATTCTGATTCATGCAAGTCAAGACTGAAGTATTCAAGACCAAGCCTCTCAGCGCTGGCATTTGGTTATCCAGAAGTTCCCTTTTGCTCAAAATTCTATCAGACGAACAATCTTGCTCCTGACCATACCGAAAGGGCCGATATAATACATTATTAGTGATATTAAAATCAGAAATCTATCCACGACAAATATAAATAATATGAGAAGCAAATAGCACTTGTAACTCACATCACCAGTAGCAGCAGACATCAATGCCAAAAGGGTGACTGTAGCGGTTTGGTAATCTGTCAAGATCTTGTATGCCGAATCATCTAGTTTATCCTAAAACAACAAATTATGGGTATACTTCAGATGCCAAATCGGCAGATAGAAACCAGAAAGGGCATAATGCGTATTAGGTACACATCTCATCCTAACATCTACATGGGACTATAGGAGATTAACTCATCAAATGCTGATCCAAGATGGAGCCAAACAGAAAAAAACACAAACCCAAGCTTGAACCATATAATCAATAACCTCCACTCCCTGTTTAGACTTCTAGTCTTACCAACTCCAACACATAATGATACTATCGGATTTATAGCCCAAAAGCCACAACAATTTCAAACCAGTTGATCACTTCTAAAACCATTTTTTTTCTTCATGCAACTGGAAACACCGTCAATCATGTGATTGCTGTAACGGTACACTATGTGACTGAGTAACTTGCATGAATTATGGCCTATATTCATTGATGTTAAAGATAAGTGAATTCCTGATACTATTATTGAGTTCCCTACATCTACAGATCTAGTGGGCTAAGAATATGCTTGGAATGTGATAAAATCAACTTCATTTAGTTAAGTAGACTGCATACCTTCAATCGTGAAATTGCAGCAGAAATGGCCCTCCCAGGGGCTTGAAGAGCTTTATTGTGAAGCTGTGAAAATATAAAATTCACAGTTAAAATGGGATAAAGAACAATGTCTATAGCGAGTGACTGCATTTTTCCAATCTTTTTGTTTTCATAACCTTGGTTTTGTAAGGGACTTAGAAAGGTTGAAAAATAGAAAAATCTACTTACTTGCACATAAAGTAGGGAAACCACCTTCGGCAGAAGAGCTACTGGGTCAGTTTCAGCAGAAACTTGAGATGTCAAATCCTGATAATGATATATGAAATGAGCAGGCACATAAAAATCTTCATAGAATGATAGAAATCAAAGGATGCTTTTTACTGCTGTCTATCCCACATTAATCTCTATTGAAGAGATCGGAGATAAAACTTTCTGAAGCTCATGGTTAGATATGGTAGCTGATCTTACAAGTTTCTAAAAGCTTTATAAAGTTTCAGACAAACTTGTTGATTCACAGCATTATAAGTTTATAACTATCAATAGATCACAAGCCAATAAGGGACATATTCAACTCTTTTGTGCCAAAAAACATAAAAATATAGATATGCTAAGATGTTGAAAACCCAGCCTAGAGATGCTATGACAGTACCAGCTCTGTCAATATATAAACCTTGTTGAAGATTACGCAAGGTGTGCAAGTTCAACTTCCATCTAATGTTTGCACTGAAAGTAAATAATGTTTACATCCTTGAATAGCTGACAGCATACCTTACGATAAGAATGTAAAAGAGTTCTTTCCAATTTCTTGTCAAGCTTTTTTACAAGTAACCCACTGAAAAGATAAAATCCAAAACACAAATAAGGTACCATATCATGTAAATGAGGGGACCACAGTCCACATGGAAGCCCACGAACACAAATAATTAAGACACATAATACCTTTCCTCAAAAATATCTCTTAGTGCAGTCATGAATGTTTCCACCCGCTGCCAAATAAGTGGTTAAGTCAAAAACCATCCAAGTAATCCAAGTAAAATTCAACAAAATAAAAACATGAAATATTAGGGGAACATCCGAGAGAACTTCCAATGTAACAAATATATATTGCCAATGCTGTAATACTAAAGTAATAACAGAAAAAAGAAGGTATAAACTATATATTTGTCATAACAATCAATGGCTAGACTCAGAAAACAAAAGACTTCGAAAAGTCATCTTTACTTTGTTATTCAATAACCAACCTCCGAGTAAGAATAAGATAAATTTTTTACATTAATATTAAATAAAACAGCAAAGGAAACAAAACAAAAGTGGAAAGCTTCAATATTGCTGATTGTAAAGTTTGTCATATGCTATATACATACTTGCATACATGTCTGTTACGTAAAGACAAGGAAAAGAAAGCAATTCAAAGACTTAATCTATTCATTTTTTACAAATACAGAACTTATTTTCAACACATACAATCTAAAAAAGCTGAAACATGAGGATGTGATTTTAGACAAGAACAGTTACCCACACAGGTTCTTCCCAAAGAACTACCAACAAATCATTTAAGAGCAGCTAACTTAACAAAAATAGATCTCAACCATGAAAAATTGAAGTCCCGACAAAAAGCACAAACCTTTCCTTCTAAAGCTTCAACTAATGCAAGACCCTTCTTCGAGATAGATCCTGGAAAACTTTTTGCCTGTAATAAAAGAACATAACATATGAAATATATCATACTAAAGGCGTTTTCCCCAAATAAAGTACAATTTCTCATGTATCATAAAGTTGATAAGGTAACAGGTACTAGATATATACAAGAGCAGTTCTTTCTCCAGGACTAAGTGAAACAGATTCTGAATTCTGAGATTCTTCTACTTCAATTCCATTCTTCAACTTGTTGTGCATATCCTACATTAAATTAACCCATAGCATTAGAACTTCTGCCCAACCACAGTATATATATATATATATATATATATATAGAGAGAGAGAGAGAGAGAGAGTAATCCACAATTGCTACCAAATTAAGGAACAGGGTATCCACAATAGATGTGGCTGTTGTTCTTAGCAAATGCCTGTGCAAATTGACCTGAAAATCATCCATACGCATTCATTGACACTTTATCATCAAAAGGGACTATGATAATATCAATTATCAATGTACGAAGAACTTACTGAATTTGATTGGTCATCCTCAAACAAATCTAATGCCTTTTCATACAGCTGTAGATTTAAGAAAGACTGGGGAAAAGATAAATTGTAAGAAAAACTAAATGAGCAAATATCCAATTAAGAGAAAAAATTCACCGGCATTTGCAAATGAATTAACCTCATCAAGCTTCTTCTGCAACTTATCAAGCAAACGTTTCATTCTCTCTGCATTTTCCGTAAACGATGCCTTCCTTCTCTCCTTCCAAGAATTGATAAGCATAGGTCTCAAGTAGTTTACTAAAGGAACAAGTACTACTTGAGGATCATCAATACCTATCGAATAAGAACAGTACATCTGTCAATTTGGGTGCTAGTGTATGCCTTGTTAGCTGGAAGCAATCAGAGATTCTAAATACTATACCTTCTTCAAAGTCAGGAACAAGCTTCATAACCTTTTCCATTAACCATTCTTCTGAAGGGATATTAAAATTATCCTCTTTCATTTTATCCAAGTCTTTCTTGGCACCTGTTCTTGAGTCTGACACTTGTGAGGATGATTGATCCTTGCTTTTCTTCTGATTTTTCCTGGATTTCGTAGGAACGTATTCTTGGTCATCCAGACTACTCTCAGCTTCTCCCTTTTTAGCATTCCCAGAGGATTTTACCTTTTTCTTCTTTGAGCCTTTCTCCATGGAATGTTTATTACTACCAGTGTCATTACCTGTTTCATTAGATTCAGAAAACCTCCCTGAATCATGCCCAGCTTTAGGTTCCTTGGCCAAGTGTATATCATCCTGCTGCATCTTAACAAAAGAGGCCGAAAGACTAAATGTTTCCATTTCCTTATCTAAGCGATCATAAACATCCTGGTCAACAGAGAGTTGGAAAACTGTAGATATCAGAAACTGTTGTACACATCCTGTCTGAAAGTTTTTAAAACGCAAGCAAAAAGAAGGAGAAAAAAAATGATATGCAGGTGAGTAGGATGAGGATTTGCAGTCCCCCACCTTACTGCTAAGCCATGCTGCCAAAAAGATACAAGATAGATGAAAATATTCGCCTTTTATTCTAGGATTGCTCACTTTTCAGTAACTGAACAGATGCCTACAATCTATATCATGATCAATGTGGGTGCATGAGGCCAGGAGCCACATAAAGCAGAATATCCCATACTGATTGTTTTAGGGACCTACCTTGATGAAGTTATGACTAAATACGTAGGATTTAGCCATAATAAGTGCTTTGTTAGCCTGCAAAGAAACATAAAGCAAATTATGCAAACCATCAGATTAAAAAAAGAAGAAGAAGAAGAAGAATTTAGCAACACTGTACTAGAAAATCACCTTGATGGCCGACTGAACAGACGGGCAATGCGCCAATATTTTTGATGCATCTTGGGTCCCAAAGGATGAAGGTAACACAGAAAGAGAATCAAACCTGCATAAATGATAGAAATTGATATGTAGACTGCATAAGGAAGATACTTTCAATAGTATTGATTAATATACATTGTCAAATTTATGATGAAAAATGAACTAATACAGTTAAGAACTAGAAATTAGAACTCATAAGTTTCAATCAGAGCTATTTTCCTTACTTTCATCAAACCTGTACAAGTGTTTACAAGGCTTGGGTTGTAGAAAGTTTTATTCAGTCACAGAGTTTAACAAAGGGCAAAAAAAAAAAAAAAAAAAAAAAAAATCCCAAAAGATCTCAGAAATCAAATAAACACCTAAAAAGCATTGCAAATGTAATCAACTAATCCTTGATAACTCAAGGAAGGGGGAAAGAGACAGATGATGGAGATGCATTAATACCTAGATTCAAGGTGTAGATATAAGAGATATTACTGGAGGTATCAATAGTGCGAGTTAAGGATCATGTATACCCTTAAACAAGTTTATCAACTTTCAAGTATCTTCACATGCAAACTAGTACATAAGAAGACCAGTAGCAGTATTACCAATAAAGAGTTTCAATGAAATATAATGAAATTATTGTACCCTTGTCAACCAAGTTAAGAGGTTCACGCCTCACGGCTCAAGAAAAGAACAAAAGGATAAATCTATTGATTGAAGAAAGAACAGGGACTGGAAAGAAGTATAAAGAAAATTCCCCAAATGTAGCTCTTACCAGCTCCCACGCTCAATAGCATCCTCAGTAGCTGCATCCAGCATCTCAACTGTTGAGGGGTGAACAAATGTAGTATCTAGAGGCACACCTTCAGGATACCTGGACTACATTGGAGTGTATAACCACAAATCAACTTAAGAACCATAGAAGCTCAAAAGTTCCATATTTCATAGATATACCATAAGCTCAAAAGTTCAGTAGCAAATCAACATAAAGGCAAAAATACCTGCAGAAACTGAACAGGCTGGGGAATACCAAGTTTACGCAGAACTTCATAGGTTACAAATGAATTCTGCAGTGCACGACGGAAATAAATTATCAAGTCGCAACCTACTCAAACAAATCTTCCTTGAAAGCATAGTAAGATGCTTGGATATTAGTTCAATCAAGGTAAACCTATCATTATACTTCAGCACTCGCAAAAAAATGGAGTATAGAAGTCCTACTAGCCAAACAAATAACATAGTTTGGCCAAACTTAATTTTTGACAACAATTATCAAAATAGAACAGATGAGAAATGTACTGCATTTGTACAAAAGTAGTTGATAATTTAATTATTACAAATAGATGGAAAACTAGGGATCCAAACCTGTGAAAAGTAAGAATCTACACATTCCTTCTGAGCAATGGCAAAGACCTGTTACAGAAAAGCATTCAATGTAAAAAAGAAATTCCATCATGATAGCAATTTAAAGAGATACATGGAGAACATTTCAAATTATCAAGCTCCCGAATTCTACTTTGACTACACATTCTCTACAGCTCCATGATCCTTCATATCTGGGAGAGGTAAGAGTATAGAATAGTCACGAATAACTTTGTTTATAGTTGCTTCCTTGAAATACAATAACTCAAATGGGGCAACCAATTATTATTTTAGTGACTGAAATTACTCTTAAAATAACAAGAATTTGAACACACTACACAAAATGAACTCGAGATTTGTCACATACAGTTGGGGTCCAATGAACTCCAGCACGAAGGGAACCGAGTATATCGCCTTCTTTCATCAACCCATTGAAGAGGGTCTGGAAAAAAGAAGATTCAACAGCCACACCACTAGCTCCATCCATTTCTTGCAGTAGTTGCTGTAAAGAACTCCACAATGCTGATAAATTTGTGGGGACTGTTAAACCCCTAGAGGCACCGCGGACCATGGCATTGACACGGGCAACATAAGCAGGAGTATACAGTTGCCCCCCTTCAAGCCTACCTTTCACCTAATGCAAACACAATCTATAAGATGATTTTAATTTTCATCATCCAAATCTAACATAGAATTGCAAAATAACAAGCTACCAGGGTCCCAAGACGTGGCTCTAATACGGAAGCAATCAACTCAGAGCCCACATGCAACTGTGCAGCAAGTTCTGCCAGAGCGATTTGACTGCATTCTTGAAGCCTGTCATTAATTTCTTCAGCTACCGAATCCCAGTAAGATTGTGATATTATTTCCCCTTGAATCAACATAAGCCCCGGATCATCAGAAACTATACGTTGAGCTTGCTTCTCCACATGGTACAAATCAACCCCAGTCGTATCAGCAAGATCAATGACTGAGACACGTCCTACTTTGTTGATCTCCTCCACCATTTCATGCCTCAGTTGATCCTAATGCATCACAAGTGATCGCAATCAAATCACTACGGACAAAAATTGAATACAAAAGAAGCACGCACATATTCGATGAATATGTGATAGAGCATTCAAAGTCCAAACCCTAACAATGAGTTTAATTACTATCTTACAGTAACCATCAATGAAACGAATGCAAGGAACCAAATCCTCAAATAGCATGAACGAAATTGAAAGATATCAGTATATCTTTCAATTTCGTTACATCATTTCTCATATTATTCTCATGATCAGTAACCACATAATCTCAAAACAATTTTGGCTCCACTTTAAATTCAAAGTTTTTCTCTTGCATTAAAAAGAGGAGAAACTAAAGGTACCGGAGTGATGTATTCTTTCCCGGAGACGGTGTGGAGGAGGTCAAAGTCGAGGATACGAAGCTCTTGGAGCTTCTGAACCAATTCGACAACGTTGCGCTCAGATAAGCGAATGCTCGACTTCGCTTGTTGCGCGAACTCAAATTGTTTCTGCAATTCTAGCAATTCGTCGTCCATCTTCGGGTTGCACACTCACTCACTCACTCACTGAGAGATCGGAGACGAAGAAGAGATCGATGACGTGACGACGACGACGACAGAAATCGATTTTAGTTCGATGTAGCATCGGCAACGGCAAATGGCAATTTTGCGGCTCCAAGTGGCAAAGCCCATACGGAAACGGTGTCGTTTGTCGTCTTCCTAGCCCATTCAAATAAGCCCACCAATCCATTGTTTGACTAGAAACCAAATGGGCCCATAGTATTTTCATATCAGGCCCAACAAGTTGTAAACTCTATATATATCACACATAAATTCAAGAATTTTTGTTGGAATACGAATTTTAAAAATCAAATTAAATCCAGGCATCTGGAGAAGATTCTCAACTACAAATGTATCTTTCTGCACTTATTTAAATCATTGCATCAAACAAGTTCTAAAATTGAAGATGTTTTCTTATGTTGAAGATCAATTTAATACGATGCACGTAAGCTGATTCGCAATGTTTATGAAAAAAAAATCCGGAAAGTTGACATTCTCAATGTGTTGCTTTGTTTGCATTCATTAACTGAAGTCTACTAAATGTCTATACACATTTTATAGCCAAAATCTCTGTAACAGAACAAGAACAAAAAATCTATGCTCTATGTCTCAAGGAAGATACATATTGGGATCTGATTTGAGTGTGTACACTGAATCCTGCGAAAAAAGATCCCGCATTAGGGCTGTCAGTTTCAAATTGCATACATTTTCTTGAAATCATGATTGTTTATATCAGAATCCGACATAACAGACAATGACCAAGATCTCGAGCCCTTGGTTCCATCCGATGACTTGCGAATGCTCCTCATATTCGCGGCCTCAATCCGATGCCTAATGACCCAATAAGACATGGTCCCCAATGTAGTAGCCATTATTGTTGTCCCTATCATGGTCACTGCAATAGCTAGCCACCTCTCTTCCTCACCCACAACCACAAATGACAGTGCCAAGAATGCCACAGAAACTAGCACACAAGCGAGCCACATGAGCTTGTTTATCACTGCCATCATTTGCTTCTTGGCTTTGCTCTCAATTACCACTACTGAGGTCTGGACCACCACCACAGCAAGGGAAATGAAGAGGGCTATGGAATCAAACACGAAGAAGATTGTGAACGGGGCTTGAGGCGCAATGTTGGCTTCCCCTAGCGTCTGCCCTGGGGGGATGTTGTCGGGGTCATCCACGTATTGGCCCGGGACAGTGAAAATGGCTGCAAAGGCGACTGTGGCAATCAGGACAGCAACGACAGTTGTGGAGTTGATGGCATTGTTTAGGCCTCCGGCTTGCAACTTGTTGATTCGTTTGGCAATGCCCTGCACGCGCCTTCTGGTTTGGCGGGTGTGCTCTAGCTGGTTGTGGACCTCGTGCTTGATGTCACTGACAGTTTGTTTCAGCTCGTGCGCGTGGCCTTTTTCTTGAGGCTTTATGTTTTTTGCACTCTGGACGCCGTGCTCTAGTAGGATGGCCTTGATGTCAGGAAGCCCGGATTTCTCAGCTGTGTCGAGGGCTGTTTCGCCTGATCTGTTCACTTTCTTTGTATCTGTTTCACTTTGATCAAGCAGCAGCTTCACAATCTGCACAAATAAATATGATCTTCTGTTTTAAGAAAACTGAAGGTACAAATATATAGATCCAAATAAGTCATAAACAAGTACTGAAAGTCTCATATATCACTAATTTTAAGAACTCAACATACAAATACACCAAGAAAACTCATAATCAAGTCCTATGTTTTGATTTCTGGGGCTATTTGATAATTTTAAAATGTGGTTGACTTTTATTTCATAATACATTATAATTAAGTAGGCAGATCATTCAGGATTTTGTATGTCAGCATGTCAAGCAACAATTAAAAGAATACAAAAATGATGCTCATCACATGTTCAGATTGATTCAAAGATCAGCATTTAATCACAAAACCAACAACACAGGACATGAAAAGTAAACAACAATGGTGTAAACTGCTTAAACACCGAATGTAGGGGCAATTGAGAGAGAATAATTATAATGTACCTGAGCTCTCCCTTTGCGGGTGGCTATATGCAATGGGGTATTGCCCTTCTTATCAACCATGTTTATTGACGAAGGATCCGACTTAATCAACAACTCAACCATATGCACATTATGCCCCTTGACCGCCATGTGAAGTGCTGTTTGCCCCTTCTTATCTGTCCGAGTAGCCATCACAGGCTCCTTGTCGAGAATTGCCTTCACAACCCCCGAATGCCCATTTCTCGCTGCAGAATGAATTGCAGTTTTGCCATTGCTTCTCGCAATGGTCGCGAGACTACTTCCGGCCTCCAACAAAAACTCCACAATCTCGACATGCCCTTGCATTGCAGCTGTGTGCAAAGCAGTAGTGTTCGATAAATCCACCGTCATAGTCAGCTCCGGATGAGCATCCATGAGTACAAGCAACATATCTGCAACATCATTGTTCATCAACACATAGACTGAGATTGTGGGAAGAATTCTCGGGTTTGATCCCCACTAAACACATCTATGGAACTGGATTAAACCAGTGGTTCACTCCAAAAGAAAAACATAAAAACATTACTCACTACTCACAACTTTGATTTGAAATTTGAAAAACCGAAAACATATACATACAAACATACCCAAATCGGCTTGTTTAGCAGCAATGTGAAAGGCATCAAGCCCGTTTCTCGCCTTGATGCCAGCGTCGGCGAGATCATAGAACTTGATCATCTCTCTCACCATATCAACATATCCATACTCTGCAGCAACATAAAGGGCGGTTTCGCCGGATTGGTTTTGCTTAACCAGCAATTTCTTCAATTCATCGTCTGTTTTGGAGGCAATGATCTCGTGCATAGCCTCCAGATTCCCAGCTCGTGCCGCCGAATGCAACGGAGTGTCCTCGCGCTTTCCGGTCAGCTGTTTCGCCATCTTTTTCCGATGCGCAGGTTGCTCCATCGGATTCAACGATCAAAATTGCGTCTTTATCAGCAAAAACCCAAATCAAAACTCGCATCTTCCATCAGAATGATGAGCCCCGAGTCTGGTTCTGCAATCTCATGAGTCCCAGCAATCAGGGTTTTAATGTTCCCAACTCAGAATCCCATTAATAAAAATACTATCTTTTTTCTCATTTAAACATGGTAACTAAATTGAAACACATTAAATAGACCAACCCACCAACAAAAAGGCAACATGGGTTTCTGGGTCGTATTGAAAAATTGAAGAAGAACAAGGAAAGAAGTCAAATTGAATAAATTTTACCTGGGTCAGAAAAAAGAGCTATTTTTGCTCTTATCCATCAAAACCCAGAAAATTCAGGAGCAGTTGGGAGAGAAGCAAAGGGATCACCAAACAACACCCTGTAATGGAGTTTGGGAAAAACAGAGAAACACAGAGCTTTTTGGTGGGCTTTTATGATGGTTCTGACAGAGAAGAAGAAGAAGGGAATAAAAATTGATATCGTAATTGAACATGAAACGCACATGTACGCAACAACTGCATTATGAATCTATAAGAACCAATCTAGCCAATAAAGGAGAGCTATTTTGGAAAGTTGGTGATGATGTGACAATATAAAAACGAATCGAAAGACAAAACAAAATTTCAGAAGAAGAAAAAACAAACAAGAGAGGTGATGGCTGATTTAAGAACGGTATAAACAGAAATCACTCACTGTGATTGTTTTAGTTTTGATTTGCACAATGATAAACTTGGGTGACTAACTTACCTTATTTGAATACTTATTTTTCTATTTATAACATTATATCTTTTACGATTTTCTTAAATATGTGCATCCCGAGTTACGAATTGTGTAGTCCATTTACTTGTTCTATCATATAAAATTAATTATTTTGTTTCCCCTCAAATATGCTTTAGAATTTTTTTATCTGTTTAGTTTCATTATGACCTTGTAGACTCTAGTGTAGATTTAAGTGTTGAGAAAATGTGAAAATCTCTCCTCTTGATCTTATAGCTTCTTGTTGGTTCCACAAGACTAGATGAGTTTCGCTTTTGGGTCGGAAGCTTGAAGAATGTGACATGTCTTTGTCAAAGGCCGTTGGCTTTCATGCCACAACATCCCTTGTCACAAAGATCGGGAGCTTTCTCTTGGGGGATGAAGGTTGAAAAACGAAACCTATCATTATCACAAGGTTGCGGCATTGGAGATTGAACATGATGGGGTGATGTTCAGAAGCTCAAACAGTAAATAACGAAAACAGAGTAAATCACAACACCAAAATTGGCCTCAGCTAAAAGCTTC
>JAYMTK010001639.1:0-15784 GCA_036897405.1 Pelargonium myrrhifolium | reverse complement strand
CGTATTAAAACGTCGTATAATTAAAATTTTAATTTTGACCCAAATTTTTTCATAATTATAAAATAACAATTTTCGGATTTTAAGTTATTAAGATATTAAAAGTTATGAAATCAAATCAAATGTTTATTCAAAATCATATATATTATGTGTTATACTACTTCGATTCCACTTGGGCGATATTATTGATTTGTGTATAATAATAATAATAATAATTATTATTATTATTATTATTATTATTTTATGCAACGCACGAGACAAAACTAGTATACTATACGACATAATAATACATTTCAACTATAATCTTTCAAATGTAGTATACAACATAAATCATTATTTAATTATGTACTAATTTGAAACTTACGACAAAAAATATATTTTAACCTGCAATTTTCAAATTCACAAACAAAACAATGCAGAAATAATCAACCAAATTGATGGATCGGGTCGACCATTTTTGAATCAATACCTCTTTTCAACAACATAATTCTACACATGAGGCTTCAAACTATTGGAAAAATTGCCTCCTTCCAACAACTCTGCTTGAACTTGGAGCTTGAAGAAGCTCACTTGCACCTATTTACAAACATCATCATTAATATTACTTCCTTCATGAGCTATTGACATGGCACCTTCTTTGAAATCTCAAGTTGAGTAATCAAACTAGCACTCAAGGTCTTTTAAGAAAGTAAGAACTATTTGCAAGTCTCAAAGAGTTGAGGAGTTTGATGTTGATGCTCTAATAATTGCGTGCACAATTGTTTGTTTTATTTATCGCTTGATGTTAGAACTTCACAACTCAATATGATGTTTATATTTATCATACGATAAATACAATAACTTTTTTTTTTTTTTGAACAAGATAAATACAATAACTTAATGATACTCTATTTAAGTTATGATCGATTAGATATATGAAATTTTTATTTATTCATAACGCCCATACATTAAATGTAAAACTTTTTATAATTTTTCTAACATATTCAACCTGAAATAATATGTACCAAAATGCAATAAATAAACTATTTTACAGAAGAAAGATCAATTTATTAAAGAAAATGACATGTTAAATGAATTAGAGGATTAGTCTTTAGGATTTTGATGTGAAGAGGGTAGTGAAGACAGCGGGGGAAGCGGCGGTTTTTCTCTCTTTCGTGATCGAAAGGCGAAGGACGCGATTGGCAAAGGGCGCAAGTGGCAATCGGAATCGGAGAGCATAGGTGAAAGAGGAATCAGGTTTTGCTGAGGAAAGAGGAGGCGGCGCGAACTGATCGGGGACGAATATGTAGCGGTGCGGCTTAATCAGAGAAGATGGTGCAGAGGTGAGTGATTGTCGAGAGCAGGGAGGTGAAAGACGGTAGTTGGTACATAGGAGTAAGAGTTCGAGGCAGTGACAAGTATTCCATTTATGTACGGTTGGAGTTATTTTGCTCCATTTTGGGTCTATGGTGCCTCAAACAACTGCGGGACTAGATGTACCCCTTCGGAAAGAGGATGAGGAAGAGGGTAAAACTGAAGAACCGGTTCCAAAAAAATGGGTTGTCGGCGGACCACGAGGAGCGAGTCCGCCCAATAGAGTAGTTGGTTATTGTGGGTCCTGCCATGGGGACAAATCCCTATGGTCATCAATTGAATTTCGGGCTAGATATACAATTCAAATACCGATAGTTAGTGGTGGGAAGTGGTACATAACTTGTTATCTAGCTACAATTAAAACTGAATGTAGATTGATGAGGTTCAAAGAGCGTCGACTATACCTGATACACTGTAGAAAACCTATGGTTATCTATTAGCAATTTGCTATGTTAAGACCTTCCATGTCTCTTACTTTAGAAAACCTTTGGGTTCAGTTATTTCTTGGGTTCTTGGGGTACTGACTATTATGTGGGTTGTAAGGTGTATGGTATACTAACTTTCTAGTTGTATTTTGTACCAACTTTATAATTATTAATGAGTGCATTCCGTTCAAAAAAAAAATTAAATCAAATCTTTCAATATTAATCAACACTAGGGGGAATATCCGAATATGGTATTGTATGCCGAGGAGGCTTTTTTTTTTCTAGGGATATAAAACTATAGTCACCATTGAAGGAAGTTGAAGGTAGGATTGAAGGCTTTAAGATTTTTAGAGTGTTCGTTGACGGTGTCATTGTGTGCGTAGGGAGGCGAACAGGGGGACAAAGATTGGGTATCTGATTGGGATAGCAGTGAGGAAAGCTAGGCGTGGTAGGAGTAGAGTGACGACATATAGTGGGGTCGGTGGCGTTTTTCTGCTCTTGTTTGCTTGTGGTCACTGACGGACGAACGACGAAGCGAAACCAGTGGGCGGAGAAATGATTGTCCTAGTGTTAGCGGCGGCGGCGGATCTGAGATTGCTACAGACGTAGATATTGGCAGCGGATGATGAACCGGCGGATGGGGGAAGCGAAACGGAATTTATTTTTGTTATTGTTTATCTTGCTATTTTTGATGGTTTAGTTTGTTTTTGGATTCATTTTTTAGTTATCTGGTACACCTATTTTGCTATTGTTGGGCTGGTTGTGGCTTGACTTTTTTTTGAGTATTTTTTTTTTATTCGAGTTCTTGTATTAGGGTTAGGGAGTGATTTGTAGAGAAGAAAGTATCTCACGTCTTGCACGTCTGCGGTGTGGGAGTTTCGGTCCCTTCTTATAGCTAATTCGGGTTATAAGGGTAAGGTTTGTATAGGATCCTTACTTTATTACGCATTCCAATTGCTAATACACTTATCTTTTCAAATCAAAAATCCACACTAGAATTGATTATATCTTATAATATTTTTTATATATATTGTCCAAATATAAAATAACTAACTGGAATTCGTAATATTTTTAGTTTTTAATTTATTTATTTTTATAATTTTACTTGAACGCTATGTTATTATGTTTTTTTTATTTTTAAAAGTATATATGTATACATTAAAGCAAAGATCACATTGATTAAATTTGATTATATTGTATTCTATTTTGACGATACATAAAAAAAAATCATAAGTCAAATCGCGTAGTGAATAGAAACGCAACATGTGGCGCCTAAGCACCACATTATCTCTTTCCCTAAAGGCCAAACAGTCCACCAATATGGGTCCCCATCCATATCAGACATCTTGAAAGCTCTTCAACATATCGAACGAACAAGTCAATGTGTCTTCACAAACTTACTCCCGGACCGCAGTTTTGCAGAGTTGCTCTCAAATCACGACTTTGTGGACTTTCTCTCGAATGCATCGGTCGCACACATAGTTATGGTCGCGCCTAGAAGTCATCAAATGCGCCCGAAACCATCTGTCGTGCACCAAATCATCGGTCGCTCCTGAAGTCAATGTTTTTGCACAAAGTCATAGGTCGCACCCGAATCAATTGGACGCGTACAAAATCATTTGTCACGTATAAAGCCATTGGTCGTGCATGAAGCAATCGACCACACAAGAAGTCACGGGTCACGTCTGAATACATTATCCATGCTCGTACCCATCGACGTTTCTGAAGCCATCGACTGCGCTTGAAGTCATTTGACGTGCCCAAACCATTGAAAGCAAGATAAAATCAATGCAAGCCTTTGATCATCAAAAAAGTCAAGCAAAACTCCTTGTAGCCAAAGGAATCAGTTGATACCTCAACAGGATTGAGTGCCAAAGCCATGACAACAAACAGAGACTGCGTGCACCCAATCTCGTCGCCACAAAATTCAAGTTTGAAAAGTCTAAGTCATGAAGATAAACTTTGATTTTGGATTCTCAATATTGTCGTAATGAAATTCTTTTTCGCAAAAGGATTGGGTGCACAAACTCAATCTCGTTGCTACAAGAGGCGTTGTTTCGGATCTTGAGAGGGTTTGGCTTATTCCTTTGTATCTGAGACTCGCCCAAGGGTTTGAGAAAGACCATAGAACTTGTGAAACATGCGCGAAAGCTAAAACCATACACAACAATCGTCTCGAAGGTCCCTCAACTCTCCAAACATCAATCATGATTGACCAACGATCTTGAAGGCTCTAGGATGCTACCCCGAGAGGTAGAGATTTTTAGGAATTTTGATACTCTTCTCGGTGCATGAGGGGCATATGAAAACTCTTAAACTCACCTGAAGCATGTGAGTAGCGCATCCGAGAGGTTAGAGCTCAAATCACAAGTGGGCTCGAAGCGGATCCTACCTTGGCACTGACCAATCACGCATCGATTTGTGGAGAAAAATGTAACAATTATAAATCTCTTAGTAAGAGAAAGAGGCTCACAGTTTCTTCCTTATTTTATCTCTCTAGTTTCTCTTTCTAGAAATGTTCTCTAGAGTTATGTTCTCTACATGTGCTTGAAGGATATGAAAAAAGTTATGTAGAAGGCCTAAAAGGAGGACTAAAGAAGCCAAAGAGACATATAGAAAATCGAAAGAAAAAAGACATGAAGCCTAAAGAGATATAATAGATAAATATGAGAAATTATAAATAAATAAAAAATAGGAGGTGTCAGGATTCGAATTGTTACAAGGACTATAATATCGTGTTTGAGAATAGACTCTATTACGCTAATAGTTATAGTACTCTTTTATACTTTAAATATTATAGGGTTAATTACACATGGCACCCCCGTATTATACACGATTTGCATATGACTACCCTAAGATTCTATTTTAACTTTTGACTACCCTATATTATGTCAGGGGGCCTTCCGTCCAAAAATCATCAGTTAAGTGGTAAAAAGACTGAATTGCCCTTATTATATAATTTTTAAATATAAATAATAATAATTAAAAAATATAAAATAAAAAACATAACGTTGCCGAAAAATTCAAACCCTCGCCGGAAACTTCAAGTGTTCTTAAATTTTGAAGAAGGGCAAAATGGTCATTTTAAAAAAATAAGGTCATGTGCATGACACATGATAATAAAACATAATATTCCGTTAAAAATGGAATAATCCGTAACGGAGAGGTCCCCCCCTGATATTATACAGTGTAGTCAAAAGTTAAAATAGAACTTTAGGGTAGTCATATGCAAATCGTGTATATACAAGAGTGTCATGTGTAATTAACCCTATATTTTATTAGTATAATACATTGTATTTAAGGCACATAGAATCTTTCCACTCCCTAACATTTGATTTAATTGTCTCATTGACCAATTGAAAGATCTATTTTCCCTATCAATAATTACAGGTCTCTAAAAAATATATAACATAATTTGTTAAATGCATGAAATAATATTGTATGCCAAACTGCTCATAAAGAATGTTTTCATAATCGGATAGTTCGATGGGGATCTAGTAAATGATTTGTTTTAGTTCTTTTAAAATCGATCAGAATCAGAATCCACCGTTGAAACATGTATATTTTTACTTTTAAGATTGTAACTTTATTAAATAACTTGACCAATTGATGGATTTGACTTAGCATTGAATTTTTAAGACACGTGACTTTGAGATCATTTTCTCACTACCAGTCATTAACTATTGAATATTTGAATTAGTTTTTTTTTAGAATGATATAACAAAATTTTAGAAAATTTTGACTTTACATTAAACCTATAAAACATGATGAATAGTTAATTTTACATGCATAATTAAGAGAACACAAAACACAATCATATTGACTTTAATTTCAATGTTTTGATAGAAAACTTAGATTAGAGGAGTATGTTATTGACCAAATTATGACTAAATGTTGTTTGTAATTACTACTACTATATATTGAATCATTTTAAAAGTATAATTAAGAGAGAGCCCTAAAGTCAAAATTAGGTTTAATTAGGACTCTTTTGACCACCAAACATGGCTATGAACATGTTGACTATGTAAATGAATTTGGGCCAATTGTTCTTTGAAATAGTAGGAATCAATTGCTTCTTAAGAAACCAATGTGTGTGTATATAGTTTATTATTATTATTATTGACATTTATAGAAGAATATTATAATAAGCATATATATTACAGAGATACAGTCAGCACCATGTGGGTAGACTTTAGAATCTTGATCTATAAATAAAAAATAAATAAGAACTTAAAAAAGTGTTTGATTATTTTTATTTTATAAAATTAAAAAATTGATTTGAAAATAAATGTATAAATCATAAACATATTGATACATGAGAGTTCATGTATGTTTTATTTTTCATGTAAATTGATGCGATGATGATCAGTTTTATCCTTAATTTTGATTGAAAATGTGTATTATTATTTTAACCCGACTTTTTAATCATTTAATGAAAAAAAGAACCCAAATTTTAAGTACAAAAATAGTTTTTCTTATAAGAGTTAATAAAAAAAAATCACTAATAATATGATTAAAGTTAAATAAAAGTTATAGCACTATCATAGGGATGTGTTTCAAATGGGATAGGCCACCACATTCCAAGATGATTATATACATAAATATGTATGTATATATTGAGTATAGGTGATTTCATTATAAGCATTGAGATTTATTTTTAAATTGAACAATGTTTTTTTTATTATTTCTAAATTATTACTTTTTTACTAGGATATGGGTCAATTTAAAGAAGTTTTTTCAGAGAAAGCTGCCAAACACATGTATAAAGAAAGAAGCAAAAGCCATTTATTTTTTCAGAAAAATGTTCATTTGTTAATAGTAAATAATTTATAGAGCATGTTACTAAAATCAATTGTAAGATCTATGGAAATTGGAAGCACATGATGTAATTTAATTTTATCACATGCCTTGATTTGAATAACACCAAGATGCTAGTATTTTAGATAATTTCTGTTCATATAAAAAAAATGAAAAATCACAATAGTATATTTTCACATCCATTTTTGCCAAAATGAAGAAAAATAAGTAAAATGATAAATCTTGTAGTCTTAAGTGTTAAACAAAAATTAAAATTTGTACCAATTGCACTTCTTCTATGTATAGCTTTAATTAGAATTAAAAATCTCTTAGAAAAATCTTAGTAGGGACCATAATTAAGAGAATTAAATGAGCAATGATTTTCCTAAAGAAAAAAAGTTTGAAGAAAATATTATAATTGATGTCACTTTCTTGATGGTATTAAGAGATGTCACAAAATCTTACTATTTGTCAAGACCTTCCTTGCAATGCCATAATGGAGCTAAATCATTGGAGCCTAGTGTTAATCAAATAATTAATTTCTCTCATTTAAGCATGCTAGTTTTGTGGGTCTATCATAGGAACAAGAATAAAAAATGTAAATGACTTCTTGAACACACATTGATCTTGATTTGATGATTCTTGAGGACTCAAGTTCACACATAGCTTTGATTGACTAAACTATTATGACATTCAAGATTAGCCCTTTTTCTTGATCATAAATTATTAAATTCCTCCTAATTCCACCTAATACTTGGATAGGACAATGAGAATATGAGATATCAATTTCAAGTTTTTTCTTTTCTTGAAATATTTTTAATAAAGTGACAAAAATGCATGTTAAATCAAATTGACAAAATTGACAAGTCCTCCAATTTCATCAACTTTCTACAAATGGCTTGAAGGCACAGAATTGCTTTTTAAACTCTCTTTCTCTCCACCTCTAGAGGTCCCAAGAACACAGAGCTTCTCCACCATTAGATCAACATCTCAATCAACTTTTCTTTTTTCTCTTTTGATGAGACCAACATATGTTGAAGTCACATATATATCTATATCTTACCAAGAATTTGGTCATGGGTTCATTAAGAAGCAAGTAAAGGGTCACATTTATTAAAGGAGTGGCTACAAGAAAGCTGGGTGGTTCATTAATGCCTCAACATTGAATGAAGTCCAGGGCACTTTCTCAGGAAAATTAGGAAATAAAGAAGGAAAGTGAAGGAAAATAAAAAGTTGTGTTTTTGCTAGCTAGAGTGTGAGGAGTGCAAGCAAGTAAATCACAAGGTTGGTACACTGTAGCAGCATGAGTTTTTGTGTGTTTTAAGTATAGTTTGATTCTGAATCTGAGCAAAAGACAGCTCATTTTCTTATGGGTAATATTGGGTTTGGATGATCTTTTAAGTTTTGTGTTTTTGGGTTTGTAGGTTTTTGCTCTCTAGACCTCAAATGCTCTACACTACATTTGCTCTGTTGCTTTCTGGTTTCTAGACATTAAAGGTTGGAACTTTAGGTTTCAAGTGAGAATTTTTATTCTGATTTTGGTTGATTTTAGTCAAAACATGAAATGGGTTCCTCTAGTTTTGTTAAGTAGGCTCTGGTTTTAGACTTTTAGCTGATTGAACATTTTGGCTCTTAACCCCAAATGGGTTTCTTCTATTTTGTGCATGGTAGGGTTAATGAGCTGTGAATCTGTGTAGCTTTGTGGAGTCTGAGTTATGGGTCTATGGGTTTTGTTGGGGTTTACACGGGGAGTGGCTTTTGGGGCTTTGTCTTGTTGTTTACAAGTTGATCATTGAAGCATTTCTTGAGGTGCGGTTTTGTGAGTTTTTTTTTGTGAGTTTTTACAGTATACAGCTCAAGAAAATCTTGCCTTTGATTATTTAACTAGATTTCTGTGATATATTCGGATAGATTCTGATAGATTCCTCTGATTTCAGTTCAATTTTTGGAGTGATTTTGTTGTTGGATTGCTCATTACTGTAATGCTCTTCTCAATGGTTGATTAATCTAATAGTATTATGTGATCTTGTTCATTTATTCCCATATGCTTAGCCAAGATAAAGAGAGATTCTTGTTGTCTACCGTTTTGGTGGTTTCTTTCAACTGACATCGAGATGCTGTTTTCTGTTGCAGGTTCTCGGATTTTCAACTGTTATAAAAATCGAAAAAGTAGAATGCAAGTGTGCATTTGATTTGAATATGTTTGGTTTGGAACTTGGAGCTTTAAAGACCACAAGAGGGGTCTTGGTGGTGTGAATCTTTATAGGCTTTTGAAAAGGAAAAATCTGTGAACTCTAAACTAAAGAAATAGTGGTGGAGTCAGATTTGTGCTTGTGCATGTCTCTTGTTTGTGAATTGTTTAGTGTTTAGTCTCTGTTGGCTATGTCTCCTTGGCTGACTCAGTGCTTCCGGGCTCTGTGGGCTTTGCCGCCGACCAAGGAAACACCTTAGCTCGTCTTTTGCTCTCTCTTCCCATTCAAGAGATACCTTTTCTTTTAAAAAATTATCTCGCCCTCTCTCTATTTTTTGCTTCGGTTGGTGTCAAGATTCGGTCATACTCATACCCTTGTGTCATATATCCTTCACCTCTCTTTGAGATCCTCGTTTTCTCCCTTAAAGCCCTAGAAAGTTTTTGTTGCATTCAGAAATTCCGGTCCCCACACTTGGGGTGTTCCTTTCTATATTTGGGAATGCTTTCTTGATTCGTGTTTCGTGTTTATATATGTTTAGTGGTGGTGACCACAAGGTATTTGATATCACAGTGATTGGTTTAGTGGTGGGGGAGGTTTGCTTTTGAGGTATTTGAAGAGAAAGAGCTGATCGGCTTTTTTTGACAAGATGAAGTTTATGAAACTTGGATCAAAGCCGGATTCCTTCAGGACTGAAGGGAACAATGTTAGGTGAGATCTATTTCTCGAACTCTTATCTTTGAATCATCTGTATTGTCCTTTTTTCGCGTGGTTGATTATAGTTTAGGAACTAGTTTTGGTGCTGATCCGCTTAAAGCAATTCAAACATAAACCAATACTCTTTATTTGATCTCATTGCATCGATTTATTTATTTTTATTCATTGAGCTTGCGCATAACTTACGAGAACAATGTTAGGTGAGATCTTGTGTTTCCAATTGATTTATTTGCTCTTAACGTTAAAAAGGGCTTTTGGAGATCCTTAAGTCTCGAAGGGAAATGGTTTCTTTGAGATCCTTTTTGAACTTCTATGATGCTTATACGCGTCTCTAGTATCCCCAGGAAGAAGTATATGCCTTCATTTTCATAATCTATTACATGATTGAAGATCGAGGTAGGAGGCATAGCAAATCTTGTGTTCCGTTAAGGGCAAAATTTCATATTCGGGATAAGATTTCCCAGTCTTTTCCGTGTTTATGTTCATTGTCTTTCACTGTATTCAAACTTGGTTAAATTGGGAATGTTTAAATGTTGATTGGTAGGTCAAATATGTGGTAATTTCATTCAAGTTCTTGGCCGACTATAATAATTTACGTATCCTACTTGGTTTGTCTCTTGCAACATTCGGTAAATAACTTAACAGTACATAGTGATGGGGTGGGCATAGAAACCGTAATTTAGGAAAGTAAATATTACTACTTATGAGAAGTAATATGAAACGATGTGATTGTGTAAAAGAAATGCTCTTTGAATCGAAGAAACGCCAAAATGAGGTTCAAGTAGAGACTGCTTGTTCGATGACTTGCTATATTGGTATCTATGTTCATATATCTGTAAAATCTTCACCCTGTAGGATAAGCTAAAATTGCGACTCTGCGTTCTGATTTTCTTATACGTCTCAAAATGAATCTGTCTGCAGGTACGTGGCAAGTGAGTTGTCGACTGATGCCATTGTGAATGTAGGGGACGTTAAGTTTTATCTACATAAGGTATGGTGATTTTATGTCCCGAAAATGTACATATCACACACAAGTTCGGTTTTTAGATTCACTACCGATTTTCAATATGGTTAGTTTGTAATTTGTACGTATGAATACTGATATAACTAAAATACTTCCCCTTGTAGTTTCCTCTTCTGTCGAAGAGTGCGCGCTTACAGAAGTTGGTTGCAGCTACTAATGACCAAACCAGCGATGAAGTGAACATCTCCGACATTCCCGGTGGGCCCGCAGCTTTCGAGATATGTGTGAAGTTTTGCTATGGCATGACGGTCACTCTCAACGCTTACAACGTTGTTGCCGTTCGTTGCGCTGCTGAGTATTTGGAAATGCACGAGACGGTTGAGAAAGGGAACCTCGTTTACAAGGTCGACGTGTTCTTGAACTCGAGCATTTTCCACAGCTGGAAGGACTCGATCATTGTTCTGCAGACCACAAAGTCTCTGGTGCAATTATCCGAGGAACTGAAGGTGATTAGCCGATGCATTGAGTCCATAGCTAACAAGGCTTGTGTCGATGTTTCAAGGGTAGATTGGTCTTATACCTATAACCGGAAGAAACTCCCGGAGGAAAATGGGAGTGATCAAAATGGAAACCTTATCAGAAACCGAAATGTGCCTAAGGACTGGTGGGTTGAGGATCTGTGCGAGCTTGAAATCGAGCATTACAAGCGCATTATTGCGAATATCAAATCCAAAGCAGCGCTTTCTGGTGAAGTGATCGGGGAAGCCTTGAAAGCTTATGCGTATAGGAGGTTGTCGGGATTCAGCAAAGGGAACTTTCACTCTGGAGAGATCGTGAAGTATCGTTTAACAGTCGATGCTATTGTGTGGTTATTGCCTTCCGAGAAAGGCGCTGTCTCGTGCAGTTTCTTGCTCAAGTTGTTGAAAGCAGCCATTTTTGTGGACTCGGGCGACACAGCTAGGAGAGAGCTGGTGCGAAGAATAGGACATCAACTTGAAGAGGCTTCGTGTAGCGATCTTTTGATACGTGCACCCGAAGGAGAAGATGCAACAATGTACGATGTCAGTACAGTGCATAAAATAGTGCAAGAGTTTGTTATGCGAGACATTGAGCCACCACAAGACCACGAGCTTGAAATCACCGAGATTGAGTCCCCAGAAGGCAATGCACGAAAGCCGGGAATTCTGTCTGATGCTTCTAAACTGATGGTCGCGAAGCTGGTAGACTCGTACCTTGCTGAAATCGCAAAAGATCCCAAGCTGCCTCTTTCGATGTTCGTTGATCTTGCTGAGATGGTGTCTGGCATCTCCCGACCTGCCCATGATGGCCTTTACCGAGCCATTGACATGTATCTTAAGGTACACATTTCTAACCAAACCTTGAAAATGCACTTCAAATATCGATATTCTGATATTCAAGTTTTAGCATAACTACAACGTGCACGCCTCATATGGAAGCTTGTTATAGAATTATATAGATAGGGTTGCAAAAACAAGCTAAGGCTTCGTAGATAAATTACAATCTCCAGCTAGAGCCTCGTGCACTGAGCTGCCCTTTTGCCATAACCCTTACAAGTGGTCCCACCGTTGTAGGGCTTAGGGAGTCGTTTATGTACGCAACCTCGCTCTTACTTTAGTAATGACTTAAACCCATGACCTCAAGGGCACAGAGCAACAACCTTACAAGTGGCGGCCCAGAGCCTCATGCACTGAGCTGTCCTTTGCGTACAACCCTTACAAGTGGTGGCCTAGCGGAAGAGTGTCCCACCGTTGTAGAGTCTTGAGTGTCATCTATGCACGCAACCTCGCTCTTATTTTAGTAAAGAGGTTTCGTGACTTAAACCCATAACCTTACCCTCGGGGCTACGCATATTGATGCAGGAACACCCGGGGATCAGCAAGAGCGAGAGGAAGAGGATATGCAAGCTGATGGACTGCAAGAAGCTATCAGTCGACGCCTGCATGCACGCAGTGCAAAACGAGAGACTCCCACTACGAGTAGTCGTGCAAGTCCTATTCTTCGAGCAGGTCAGAGCTGCAGCTGCATCATCCGGGAGCAGCACTCCCGACCTTCCCAAAAGCATGATCAAGGACCTAAACAACAGCGGATCCAACGGGAGCTCACGAACAGCACACACGGAGGAGGATTGGGACGCTATTGCCACAGCCGAGGAGCTCAAGGCCTTGAAGGGAGAGCTAGCCTCACTGCGGTTGAGCAATGGCGGGGACAGTACTAAGGGAAGCGCCGATAAGGCTGCAGCGAGTAAAATGAAAGGGATGATCATGTCGAGGAAGATCTTTACGAGGATTTGGTCATCGAGGAAGGGACATGGAGACAACAGTGGCTCGGATTCATCGGACAGTCTTGGGTCTATGAACCCAGATGAAGCTAAGTCCACACCATCAAGAAATAGGAGGTACTCAGTTTCTTAGAAGAATTGTTACATTTACAAGTCAAAAATAGTATAGTTTTTGGTGGATTTTTTTGGGTTATGTTGATGGCACTAGGAAGATGTGTAAACTAGTGGTTTTTTATCTTTTGATTTGAGTAAAAATGAAGCATATATAGTTTGGAAGAAAATGAAGTTGGCAATGACAACAAATTTGGCATTTCAGAGAAATGGAATGAAAAGTATACTAAACTCAGAAGATTTCTAAGGCCCATTAACAAAGATAGGCCCAAGTTTACAAACCAACTATATCCACAATCAAAGCCCAAGCCCAACATCTCTCACTTCCTAATTATTGGTGGTCTTTTTTTTTTTTTGGAAAGTAAATATATCATTCACCCAATAGGATGACAGAATGCTACAAACCAATGTTCAGAACTTAAAACAAACCAAAAACTTGAAAAATAATCCTGAAAAACCAAATGTAAGGAAACATAACCATACTTAAAATATGCTAGCCAAAATAGACTGGACAAGAGAACGCAGTCTTCATCCACATCTATATCTAACATAATCACTCTGAAGAGGTGTTCAACCTTTTTAATCAAACTCCATGTAGAAAACAAAATAGCACCCGTACTGAGTTTTACGCGATGCACTGATCCTAAACCGAGATTTGAGTAACAAGGAGAACTGGTCGGGGTGAAGCATTCGACATCCAGCGGTTGTAGCTTTGCCAGAATCGACCTTCCCACCGATTCAACCCAAGGCCAACCAAACCTTGGGTAACCGGTCTAGGGGTCTCTCATTCGATCATACGAACTTGAGAGACCATGTCCGTGCTGATGGTCCAGCTTCCGCTTGCCTCCCTCTTCGGTCTCTTTCGTTTCACCACTGGTTCGCATACCAGTAGTGCCTTCTTGTTCGCCAGACTTTCGCTTGTTACAGTAGATGTAGTGATAAACCTCTTTCTCTGATCCGCCTAGTTATTGGTGGTCTTAAACAAGTATACTATATTAATCAATCAAATCATAAGACATCAAATTCGAAGTTAGAATTGGGCAACGAAAACCAATTCAACTCGAGATATCTGATACTGATATAGTTAGAGTATGAGCCATCTGATTCGTAAACCTTCTAATCAATACAAATTTCAAAGAAGAAAAGTGTGAAGTTAACGATTTCTATCCACAATAATCAGATCAAAGATACTGAAATTCTCCACGTCAACTTGAATAATGAAGTTGTTGCTTTTAATTTTGGTATATACCATAACTTAACTAAACAAAATTATAGTGGGAGCCTTTGAGGAATTCATTTTGATCTTGTGATTGTCTCCAACCACTTGTGAATTTGATTGTTATTCTCTTGGAAGATGTTTATCACATGTTTGTATTGTGTATATATATATTATATATTAGTTTTATTTACAAGAGTAAGACTTGTATGTCTAAGAGTGAATTGATAAATTAGGGTACATGTTCTAATTTGCAATAACTGAGATATGAGAGTAAACTTAAACATGATCTTAGAGAGCAAACCACACTGATTGACAGTTGAAAATCCATTAGAACTTCATGTAAATGTTTTGTTTGTTGTTTTAGATGTCAAGTTATTATATTAGGACATATCAAGATAGGAAAACAAATGTGGTAAATTAAATTTCTTTCTTTTATATAAAACGAAGGGTTTGTGATTTACCGACATTGTTTAAATTATATATAAACAAATAAAAAGTTAAAAACAATTTTAATGTGCAAGTTATTTTAAAAGAATTCATTTAAAATACACTATAAGAACAAATTATAATTATCCTATGAATCAATCAATTAAAAATATACTAAATTTTTTAAGGCCCACTAACACAAGATAGGCCCAAAGTATACAACCCAACTAACTCCACAATCAAAGCCGAAGCCCAACATCTCTCACTTTCTAATTATTGGTGGTGTATCATCTTTGTGTTGCTTTTAATTTTGGTATATACCATAATTTAACTAAACAAAATTAGAGTTGGAGCCTTTCATGTGTGGAGGAATTCATTTTAATCTCATGATTGTTTCCAACTACTTGTAAATTTTATTGGCATTTTCATGGAAGATGTTTATGACATGTTTGTATTGTGTGTGTGTGTATATATATATATATTCAATATCAATTTTATTTACAAGAGTAAAACTTGTATGTTTAAGAGTGAATTAATAAGTAAAGATGTATATTCTGATTTGCAACAAATGAGGTATAAGAGTAAATTTAAACATGATTTTAGAGAGCAATTTATTTAATCACTTTTGTATTCATAATTATGAGTGTACGATAGTTAAGATTATCACTAATTTTTGAGCTTAATTTATTGGAGAAAATAGTAAATTGTGTTTGAAAAGTAGTGTTACATATGCCATTTATCGACAATTTTTAAATTATATTAAAAAAATATGAAAAGTTAACAAAGACATATCGGAAATGAATACGTATTATAAATTTAAAAATAAAAAATTCTTATCTTCTCAAACTTCAATTAAGTCTTTAAACCCATACACACACAAATAGAAACTTAAATTTCGAAAAATAGAATATATTTCAAATAAGAGAGGAAGAACTCTCTCAATCAAGTTATTAGTAGTTGACAATGAACATGTTGCATATAGGCAGGAAAAGTGCTAGGGTTTGGGAGGTTACGAAAGTTGCAGGTTTAGGGTTTCTGTTGATCGGTCCGGTGAAAGCTGGTGGTCACCGGCGGAGTAAGGGTCATGGGTATTCTATGCTGGAATGCTCGGGGCCTTGGCAATGATCGGGTTGTGGCAGCAGTGAAGGATCTGGTTCGAGTACATAAGCCGCGGGTTTTGTTTCTGTGTGAGACGAAAAGGACACTGGCGGAGATGGATGGGCTTCGACGCGGTTTGCGGATGGTGGGGTGCTATGAGGTGGAGGGCGAGGGGCGGAGGGGAGGATG
>JAYMTK010001638.1:0-15788 GCA_036897405.1 Pelargonium myrrhifolium | reverse complement strand
AGTGAAATTAGGGAATATATTGTGTTTAGGAAAGTTTAGTTTAATTTCCTTCTAACTTATTTCTTATTTCTAGTCTAAATCAAATATAAAGGAGTCTGTCTTGTACTAGTTATAACAAGCAATTCACATCAATAAAATAAAATTCAACAGGTATGTTTGCATGCTAGTATTACTTTATGCATCTGATTAGATTATCTCGACCATTTTGTGATCCTCTCTTTGGGCTTGAGCTGCTCCCTTCCAACAAACCTATTCTTGTGCACAACTTGTCAAGGTCTCAAATAGGTTTGGTGCCATACTATTTTGTGATTCACGTGTATGTGATTAGGAGATGTCAACTTAGTGTAACCACTTAGTTTCAAGTTGTAACTGTGTTTTTTAAATTGCATTTACTTCTTCCCTTCAAATATGCAAATCCATTGAAAAGTTAGGTCACTTTATATATAATAGAAGGATCATCTATCAAATCTCAAATACTTAAGCTGGCTTTAATTTGAGATAGTACAAAGCTGTGTTTGAGTTAAGTAATGTATGTTCTCCCTAGTTTCATACTTATTTTGACCTTTAAATACAATTTCCTTTTTCTTTTTTTCAGTTGCAGGTTCGTGATGAAGACTTATCATTTGTTATGAGCATGGGTTACAAGGAAAAGGATGTAAAGAGGGCATTGCGAATGAGCAACCAAGATGTTGGGAGTGCCATTGATTTTCTGATTGAGGAGAAGGCAAGGAGAGCACAGGAAAGAGAGAAGAATATCCAAAGAAGGAATGAAATCATGTAGGTTTTGTTAAGAAATTGATGTCCATTCCTTTTGTACATTTCTTCTCAGTTATTAAATAACCCACAATTTCTAGGGAGCAAAAACAATATGGAGTGACAGCTCTTAAGAAGGCCGTGGATCTACAGAGATTGAACGAGTTGGTTTCTATTGGGTAAGCACTAAGCAGGTCTAAATTTCTTCAATTATTAATAATTTCTACCTGGAGATGATGTGGGGAAAGTCGTAGAGTTTGATTGACTATTGTTTCAACTGAAAAAGAAAAACTTTCAAAAAAAAAATGTGGATAATTTGAACTTATATAGACTATAGTTGAAAATTATATCCACGAATGCCTTTCATTTGGTACAGTTTTTATTACTTGATTTTGGTAAATTGGTCATCACAATTATAACTTTTTAGGTAATTGTGAATTTCGGATTGAACTTGTACCTTTCATTACCAATGTGACGTCATGTACTGTGTACTTTGCTGTCAAGTTTATAGTTACACTAAACTTTTCAGGTTTGACAAGGAACTTGCTGCAGAAGCCCTCCGAAGAAACGAAAATGACTCCGAGAAGGCATTGGATGACTTGACAAATCCAGAAACTAATTCTGCCATACAGGTTAGTAATTAGTTAACTTCCGCCTCTTGGAGATAATTTTGGTCCCTGCTATATTACACTATTAAACTGTTTTCTTTTAATGACTTGCAGGTTGCTATTGAATCAAGGAAAAGGAAAAGAGACCAGCAAGCTGCAAATGCTTCCATCGAACAGCTTGTATCCATGGGCTTTGAAAGATCAAGAGGTATTTATACAATGGCTAGATAATGTGGTACTAGTACCTTTATAGTTTGATTTTTTTTCTTACTAATGTTTTTAATGTTTGATTACCGGTTTTCACAATATCTGTAGTTTTTCTTCAATGTGCTATATTTGAAAATGTGAAATGCCTTTATTTTGAGAGCTAAAGTGGTCAATAATCCTGAATAAATCTTTCTTCTCCAAATATCTTTCTATCATACAGTGTTTTGGAGGATTTTGGTCGATTATTATTTAAAAATTCATTTTGTCAATAAATTTGTATGTTCTACTTTCATCTCTTGACCCGAGACATATTCGAGATCTGAAAATACTCAAAATAGTATAAAACATTCTGTGGGTCAGTCCTGCCTCCTTAGAATGCCAGAGGATCAAAAGAGAAAAGTGCTCCATTCCTTTTCAGGTTTTGCCATAAAACGTGGAACATTTCCTCAACATTTGGTGATAGCTACCTCTCAGGGCAATTAACTGGGGTCCTGACAATCTGATTACTTCTTGTGTGCAGTTGTAGCAGCTGTCGAGGCAGGTTGCACTGTAGAGGAGGCCATGCATCGACTTCTAACACAACCAGAGCCAAACCCCGCGTCCTCTGCTAACAACACAAGTAGCTTAAGTGACGAGAGCAACAATGATACAATACTACCCAACAATACAGGCTCAGCTGGTTCGAGCGAAGGACCAGGCAATAATGACAACGTTGGGGGTGCATCATCAAGCAGTGAAGTTGAAGAGCGGGATGCAGAAATGGAGGATGAACTTGCTGAAGAACTAGCCCATTCAGATGCTTTGTCAGACTACGACATTGAAGTTACAAAAGAAGGTGAAGCCATCACCGAGTACTTGGCTTTGTTGGTATCAGCAGGCGTTAGTGGAAATGCATAGTCTTCCTGATGTAAAGAAAACAGCTCTATGGTGGCAGTGCGTAGATATTTTATTTTGTTTTGTGAATGAGATGGCAACTATAATGCATCAGTTTAGGTGATAAGACTTAAAACAAATGGTGGTGTACTTCTAACTATTACTCCTGAACAAAATCTGTTGGATACAGAGATTATACAAGGAAAGTTATGGTGTAGATAATTTGTTCCTTCTCTTGAATAATATGTTCTGGCTCTAAGATCCTCTTTTCAATAGGCTGGTACTTAGAGAGGTGTGGAAGGCTTATGCTAATCACAATGTGCAGGGATTGCGCACATGCTAAAAGAAAACTCAAGCCAGCAATCAGCTGAATCTACTGGGTAAATAAAGAAACTTGAACTGTCAGAAACTTAGTTGAATGTTCTACAATATAATGATATCTTGTCATGATTATTCAAAAAAAAAAAGGAAAGGAAATAAAGATCTTTGTAAATAATTTTCTCTATTTTCTTTCTTGGCTTTTAACTGCTAGTCGCACTGAACTTAACTTCTTGGTACAGATTTAAGTAGAACAAAGCCCCACAAATTCCATTCTGATAACATCAACTATCAAACTCAAGTAGGGATCTTTGAAAATTGACTAAATTGTATATAGTTACAACTGACTTGCTTAGTGGGTTTAGAAAAGATGTTCTCATCAGATATATATACTGTTGGAGTACCAGTGTTCATGTAACCTATTCTTTTGAATCATAATTGGATGGAGATTCATTTTCTGTAACCATAACAATCTGCTGATTCTCCAAAGTGCCTTCCTTTGCTTTTGTTTCTTTGTGATCCTTGGAAAGCATGTTACAGTTGATGGTGTGCCACACCGGCCTCTCTTCTTGGAACAATCTGCAGAACCAAAATCACTGTCAGATCAAGTAATTTACCATGGTCCATAGATAAATATAACAGAGTTCATTCTCAGTGATGAACAAAAGTCCAAACATGGGTTATTGCTAAAAAATCTTAACGACACGAAAGCTTGAACTTATTTGTCCGGTGTGTTGGCACAAGTATCAGCATACACAACCCATATTTGCCTGTACTAATTAACAATTTTGATTATACAACATAAATGGAGCATGTATGTTTAGCATATATCTTGTAGAGCATCATTCTGTACAACAGTAAAGAACTGTCAACTGAATTCCGACTTATGCTGAAGGGGTCTAATATAAATGGCCTTGATAGAAGAATGGGAGTAGTGGCGTGGCCCCTCTCTCACCACCTTAATGCGAAGGATCTTTGTTTCAATTTACATTTTGAAGCACTTATTTCAGCTGCCTAAGTAGACAGTCCTAATGCTACAGGTCACTTATTTGAATTGTCAGTTCTCCTTTTCCAGTGGAGAGATACATATAGTGGCATTCTTTTAACACAAAAAAAACGAAAATACAACAACAGCTGAACAGAGACTTACGGGTGTTTGCAAAGCATTGGGCACTGAATCGTAAGCGCATACTTGCAAGTAGATAGCTCTGTAATAGAACTAATCATAGCTCTGGGCTCTGAGCAAACAAATCTCACCTGCAATAAACGGTAAGCAAAATAAGAAAAGGGAGATTTAAGAGAAGAGGAAAGCAAGAGATTTAAGACAGTATCTAATATCTATACACTTCAGTTGATCAAGACCAAGGAGATAATATATCTACATAATCCATACCTCAGTTTCACGTGGTGCATTTGTAAGATCACACATGGTTCCATTTGTATACTGGTGAGCATGATACCTGCACGAACCAAGTAACATGATAGTCGGTATGTTTCTCTTAATCTCTCTTTCATTTACATTATGTATGTCCAGTTATCCATTGATTTGGTAGTGATAACATACCTCTGAGATGCATCTTTTGAACGAGGATCTTTCAATGTGGAAATGTCAGAAAGATTTTGGTTGAAAGCAGCTGTGGCCTCGGCATCATACACGCCCAAGATAAACTCCTGAACCACCTGCAATAACATGTCACACCAAAAACTCAGCTAGTGATAATAATGATTTTCGGTAATATAGACAATGAAGAATTCACAATATGGTTTTCTTATCAGGCTATATCACTACAAAATTTACTAAATAAAGAGAAGGTTCAAGGCTTCAAAGAGGCTACCTTGTCATTCTCCAAGTGGAGTTGCCGTAGCTTCTTCTCATAACAAAATTCATAGGACCACCAACCCTCTTGCTGCATTCAGAGAAGCTAAACATCAGATTGCCAATCAAAGAAAATAGACAAACAATCAATATGAGGTCTTTAGTTTGGGGGAGACAAATCCAGACCCGGATAAAACATCTGTCTTTGAGTGCTTCAAGCAGCTCATCTGGGGTTTTCAATTTGATCCGTTTCTCAGTCTCCACAATCATGCTGCTCGTGTTTTGCTGGGTCACTGGCCTCCCACTCATGGTCTTCTCCACTTTGGGCAAGTAGCACAAATACTTGTGCCCATTTTTGTCTGGCATCACCACAGATTCCTGGTCATCCTCCTGCAGAAAGACAATTCCAACACGAAAAAGCAGTTCAATTCCACATCTAGGAGACAATACATTTGTAACACGGTAGAAAAATTGGAGGACATGGGTATCTCAGAAACCGAATCTAAAAAGGTGGGTTTGGGTCCAGAAACACGAAAATTGGGTATTGAAAAATTCGTGGGGACTTACGGGGTGGAAGGGATTTTCCAGTGGGTGGAAGTCGATTTTGTATTTGGGCTGGCGAGAGCTGCGACCAAATGTGCCACCTACGTGAGCTGGGAATATCTGATCGGCGAAGACGAAGACATTGCTGTACAGAGTACAGCCCAGAATTATCAACAGCAATGGTAGTTTCATGGTATCCTGGGCTTTCTTGCCTCTGATTTTGCTTTTATTTGTTGCGATTCGAGAGGTGAAAATTCAAGAAAAGAAGAAATTCGCGAAGAAGAAGAAGACGATAGCTCGCTCTGGACTCTGGAGAAAATTTGCGATTTGCTTTTTTCACTTGCTCTGGAGAGAGGTCGACGAAGGAAAACCAATAAGTGATGGACACCTGTCGAAGCTTGTGTTACGTGTTAGTGTTGACGTGGCATCCCCTGGACTGGGTATAGTAAAACGGATTCGGATCATATAATGGACTACGCCCGGTTCAAGTTGGGCCATAATTCAACTGAAAGTGAAATTCCAGATTATTCGAAAGCTATCAATTTTAGTTTAATTTGATTTTTAGCCCACATAAGCCCTGTAAAGCTCCGGGTCCAGACAGGTTTCAGGCCGGTTATTTTCAACGGTTTTGTGGCCTCGTCAAGGTCAGTTTGATAAAAATATGAATAGAAATTATCTTGTTCTAATTTTAATAGTAGATAAATCGATAAATTTCAATTAGTTCAGGCCATCAATCTTTGTGGGGGGCATTAAAGGTTATAACTACAGTTTTAGTGAATCGTCTCCGGCATTTTTTTTATGATGATATATATTGTTTCAAGTATCCAAGGCAATTAGATTCGGTATGAGAAGATTATAATATAGTTTCTTAAATTTTTCTGGGTAAAACTCTTAACTTTAAAAAATAAAAAAAAATCAGACTCTTGAATCACTCTTATTATGTTTATTATGCGGGAGGTGAGCATGTCGGTTGTTTGAATTTTAGAGCTTTTTGATATGAAATGATGTTTTCATCATTGTGACTTTCTTTTCATGTACTTTTTTATTCTACGGGTAGAGAGGTTGGTTACATCATAAATTGATAAATTTTTACGGGCTCTTGAGTTCCCTTCTTGGTTGTCAGAAATGGGTTAAAAATATGTCATCTCTTATTCTCAGACAACGTTTTTATTCTCACATGCCTTCTATGATTAAGCAATTATGATCATGAATAACCACCAATGTGGCGCACTTGGTTATTCCAAGAGCGTGAGTGAGAGGAGGTCCAATGATCAATTTTCTACTCAACACAATCCTTGGTGGTAGGGGTGTAAGAAACCATTTTGGTGCGGTCAGGTGCCAAAAGCCCTAGGCTAGGGGGACAAGAGACGAATTCTCTTTCTTGAACACTATAGACCTTGATTCAAGCATGTACATACGACTTTACAAGAATTCCTCAAGCCGTAGTCAAATTTTTGCTAAGTGTTAATTCAGCGGGTTAGTTTGCTCAACTCAAAGTTCATCGTTTCTCATTGGGTTAATTCAGGCCTTCATAGATGCATTTCAACTACTTTGGGTAAATATCTTGGTATGCCTCTCGTTGTCCGTCGTTTCTTTCTTGATTTGGAAGGTTAGGATGTCAGTTAAAATCAAAGTGGACTTCTTAAAAAAGTTGTGAATCGTATGGCCGGTTGGATACCCTCCGTCCGACCCATCATATTACGCACAAGAAGCAAACTTTATGGAGATGAAAATTTGAACCAACCCGAGAGTTAGTTGATGGAGTCATCTCCTTTAGCTTGCTCGTAAAGGCGGATTGCTCTTGGCCGGGTTAGCTTTGAATGCCTCGATCTGAACATTTTATCTTCTGCTGCTTGTCAAATATGTCATGCCTTATCATCGCCCACTTGGCCGTGCGGTAACACAGCTTTGGCGCAAACTTGAGGACTCGGGTTCGAGACCCCTCGTGGGCATGATATGGGGAATTTATAGAATAGTGTGTGAGTTGTATAGTTATTAATAGTTTTTTTTTCAACCAAAAAAATAATAATTAATATGTTGCCAATAAATATGTGTTAGTAAATGACACCAGTTTGAAAACAATTTAATGTCTAACCAGTTACTAGTAAACTATAGAAAAATTCGCATGGACCCATATGTTTTTTATGTCTCGAGCCTAAAAAATGTTAAGACCGGCCCTAGTTGGACTATAAATTTCAAACCATAGAATAAGAGGGACAATGAAAGCAACAACAATGGAGTCTAACAATAACAAAGCAAGCAACAAGAGGGGCCATATTATTATCATTCTCTTAGGTTTGGGAATTGCACTTGCATGCATAGTTCTTTATAAATCAACAAACCCTTTTCTTTTTATATCCATTGCTACCTCCTCTTCTTTCTCTTTCATTTCGCTTGTAAACACCTCGTCGGTAAGTCTTTTTTGTATTTGTCGTTCATCGTTTCTTTAATTTCATTATAAAAAAAAAAACTCACTTTTAGCAACGGTCAAATCTAGTTTCCAAAGTTTGTTCATGACACAGTTTAATAGTATCAGTGGACATGATACGTTGGATCACCGTTGAGTTATATTTTTCATTAGTTTTATGATTATGCCTTTGTAGAACATTAAAAAGAAAAGTTATATAGTGTCGAAAAATAGTTTGATTATTGATCTTAAACTTCATATTTCATAATAGTCCAAGGTTTCAGGGTTTAATTACTCTAAAATATCATGAATTGTAAATATTAAAGAACGAAAAATGTAGAATTTTAAAAGATGAGAAATGGAGAAATTGCAGATAACTTGTTTTTCTTGGGTTGTCCCGGATTATCCCACAGATTTAACGTGGGCTCTTTTGAGTGATTTCCATTAACGATATATTGTTGTTTTCCTCAAATAAAGAAGAAGAAAAAACGCGGTTCCCAAACAATCTAAAAAGCACGGCCTTTTGAACTTTTTTATGATTCTATGTTATGCTCGAATTCTCAATATTTGTTTATTTGGTTTAAATTGTTAGCTCTACACGTCGAATGTATTGCATTTTATTCTAAAATATGGTTTTTAAATTTGTGTAGGACAAGAATGTGCTCCAAAGAATCCTAGAAAAAATATCCATGAAGGACAAAACAGTAATTTTGACAACATTGAATGATGCATGGGCAGAACCGGATTCCATATTTGATCTCTTCCTTGAAAGCTTCCAAATTGGGAACCAAACAAAGAGTCTTTTGAATCATTTGGTAGTGTTAGCTTTGGACAAAAAAGCGCACGCTCGTTGCATCAAGATTCACCCTCATTGTTACGCAGTCGATACTCGTGGAAAGAACTACACGAGCGAGGCATATTTCATGACGCCCGACTATTTAGAGATGATGTGGAGACGAATTGATTTGCTTACTTCTATTCTTCGCTTGGGATACAACTTCGTATTTACGGTACATTTGATTTTGAAAAACTATCAAAATGTTCTTTGAATTGTTATGATGTGACTAATTTGATAGTTTTTGGCAGGATGCTGATATCATGTGGCTAAGAGATCCCTTTCCGCATTTTATTCCTGATGCAGATTTTCAAATTGCTTGTGATTTTTATAAAGGCAATTCTTTTGATCGGAAAAACAATCCAAACGGAGGGTTTAACTACGTAAAATCCAACAATCGGACTATTAAGTTTTATGAGTTTTGGTACAAATCCCGAACAAATTTTCCGGGAAAACACGACCAGGACGTGCTTAACGAGATAAAATTTGACCCATATATCACCAACAATATTAGTGTACAATTAAGGTTTTTAGACACAAACTATTTTAGTGGATTTTGCGAGCTTAGCAAAGATTTTAACCTAATTTGTACAATGCATGCCAATTGTTGTTATGGGTTGGAGAGCAAGGTCAATGATCTCAAACTTGTGCTTCAAGATTGGAGAAAATATGTGGATTCTCCTGCGACTCGGGCTTCTTGGAGCGTTCCAAATAAATGCAGGTGCGTATTTAGAATTATGTTTGATTTTTTGACATACATGAAAATGTTTCATTTTGATCCGCAAACTATTCGTTTTGTTTCAACTTGGTACCTAGTTTTGTTTATGATTCAATAATTTGATCCCTAAAAGATCAACGTTGTTTCAAATTGGTCCACCAACTATGCAAATGTGTTTCAAATTAGTCCATCCCGTTGTTGAACCGTTAAATTATGTTTCTAAGTATTTCTTCTTGAAATAAGATGATGACGTGTGTCGCGTCATAGTGGTTGTCGAATCATCCCTTAACATTGCGTCGTGGGTGTCATAGTTGGAGGACCAAACTGAAACAATTTGATAATTTGAAAACCAAGTTAGATACCAATTTGATATAGTTTGAAAATCAAAACTGAATATTTTTCTTGTCCATAAATAGATCAAACTAGTCTTTAAAATTGGTCACATAATACACTTTTACCTATGGCGAACCAAGAGGCATTTAAAACTTAATGAGACTCAAATTTGAGACCCTAAAAAGAACCAAGAGGTTTTAACCACTGAGTGATAAAAACACTTTTATCTTTTAATTACAATTATTTGGATACAAATTTACATAATTTACCAAGTTTTGTAGCTAATCTTGTACTTGTTTTTATGTTGTCGCCATTTTTCAGCACCAGCAACTTTCACCCTCCAAATCCATCGAAGGACACTAAACACTAATGCGACAACTCTACAAAATAGTCTTCGATCTAACGTGGAAGTTCCTTGAAGTAGAAAGTGATGTTACCGAACAAATACCAAGTAATTGTTCGTTCTCCTCCTTAAAGTAGAAAGTAATGTTACCGAACAATCACTAAGTAATTGTTTGTTCTCTTTGTTCTCCTCTTCGAGAAGAGGAGTCTTGTAGACCAAAGTAGGTGAACGAAAGATAAATTATGTTCGACAAAAATTGGGTCTCATATCTTCTATTGTTTGTAAGAGGAGTTCGAAATGTCGAAAATGAGGCAAATCTATAAAGAACATTTTCGTAACAATGGTAAGAGAGTTATTTTTGGTTCAAAAACTCGATACTTTGTACTTGGAAAATGACGCTAAAATAATAAAGAGTAACTAGGAATATTTGAATATCTCGAACAATCAAACGAATCGGTTGACCAACAAGATGATTAGGTTAACCGAGAACATCAACTGGTCAACCAACTAGATGTTTCATAATAAGTTGTCCTAGTTCGTTATATTGCAAAATCCCTATTTGTTCGAAAACCCGGATTTGACCTAATTAATTTTCTGAAACTTAATTTCTATATTTCTACTTCTGTTCCACTATTCCTAAATTTCTTCAAGTTGCTAATCATTCTAAGAAATACACCAAGAATTATGTGACAAAACTGTCAAAACTAACCAAGATCGACGAGTTTCAAATTCCTTCGTAACCTCACGAAGATGCATTTACAAGCTTTGCACGTCGGGTTTTCTGATCCATCTCAACTCGCAAACCAAGTCCAGCGATTTCAGGCGTGTCCACTGATCCTTGAAGCTCCAATTCAGCGACTTCCCGTTGGTTTTCGGCATTGCCTTCTAATAGATTTCTCACAGACCAAATCCCCCACTCCCTCAAAAACGGGTTATCTTCGTCGGTAACACATTGCTGTAGCATTAGGAGAATCCCGTTCTTCTCTCGAATGTGATCCTGCACGTGCTTCCTTCTGTACGCGCAGTTCCCAATGACTGCAACGATGTCTCTGCGAAACCCTTTGTAGGGACATGGTTTTCGTGGATGAGAGCTCGTGCCTTCTTGGTTTTCGCTGGTAGCTTTCTTGATTATTGCCGGAGGCTCGAGATCACGAAGCAAACATAAAAGCAATTCCAGAAAACCGGCAGATAAAAGGATATTAACAGCATCTCCCATACCATCTTGTGCACAAATGTCTCTCAGAATGGTGAGTGAGTAACCGAGAACGTCTATAGTGGTGGAACCGGTGGGAAGACCCGACTTGCATCCCGAGACCGCATCATTAAGGCCAACAGATTTCTTGAACAATCCAAGTACAAAACATACGAAATCATCACGAACAGTGATCTCGCTAATTTGTTCGTTTAGTATATCTGAGGTGATACTCAAAAGATAAGCTTGTTCGGGCGAAAAATGATGATCTCTAGGGTTAGTATCGTAGCTCTCAATAGCTTCCGCGACACTTAGTCTATGGAACACTCGCTGAAAATGAGATTCTTCTAAGCAGATTCTTGACACGAGCAACTTGAACCAATCTTCGCCAAAGCCAACTAATAAGACCCATAAAGCAAACAAAATATAAATCATTGAAACAGAAATCAAATGAAAGTGATGCAAACAAACAAAAAATTAATGATCGGTTTGGATTCATGGATTTGAGTTGAATTCAATGTTTGGATGCAGAAAAAAAAAATTGGATTTGGCTCAAATCCAATAGGATTCAAAACATGCCTACAACCTGCTAGTGTCAATTTGGGTTTCAGGTCGAGTTTTTTGGGTTCAAATTGAAAATGCCCAATCCGTAATGAATTCGGGCCTCAGATTGAGTTTTACGTGCAGAATATGTGGGTTTGCCCGATCCGAACCCGTATTTTTGGGGGTTAGAATTCGGGTACCCGCGGATTTGATCCAAATTGCCGACTCTACCACAACATGAGGTTCAAATGACAAGTCTTACCTCATAATTTGAAATTCTTTGGTTTCCCAAACAGTCTATTTGTATCAAATCATGAATTTCAAATTAAATCTAAGAATCCAAAGCAACCTAACATAACGTGAAAACAGAGCTAATTGAAATTACCTGCAGAGGCCGTCCGTATGATTTCTGTTACAATAGCCAACCCCACATCTTCACAAAGCTCTGCAACCAGTTCAGCGCTTCCGTCACAACAAGTATAGATAATCATACACAAAGGATCACATGTATCCCGGCTTTGGACTCTTGCGATTGCAAGCAACTCTTCTGGAAATAATTGAAGCCAAATGGCACGTTGGTGATGTTCTCCGGCCAAGGAAACATTTGCGAGAACCTGCAAAGCCATACGGATAATCCCACAATCGGGATTAGAAGAACACATTGAAGACCTCACGACAGTCCGAATAACTCCAACGCCACCATGTTCAATGAATTTACTCTGATTTGCCATCGCCCCTGCGCATAGGTTTCTGGTGAGCTTTAAAGATAATAGGAGAAGTCCACGATCAGATGGGTAAGGAAGAGACTGAGTGAGCCGGAGAACCATAGGAAGGATACTTTTGGACGAAAGATCTGTGCGGCCAACATCAGTTTTGGCAACTTCTACGAGGTTTTCTAGGGTTTCTTCTAGGTTAGATGAATTTGAAGCCATAAAGAGGGGTTGGAGAACATCTTCGGATAGAGTAAACTCTTGCAACAATGCACACTCCATAGTGTAACTAATGAAACGAAGATGTGAAAGGCTATGTTGCAAATTTTACTCACAACCCAAGAAAACAAACAAGTATGCAACTAAGGTGAGAATCAAAACTCACTTGCCTTCTATACAAGAGCCAACCCTGCGCAAATAAACGAGTGACCAGACATTGAATAATAATTTCAAATTTTAAAGGTAACTGATAAAATGACAAATAAAATAAAATCAACGGATACAATGGCTCGAACACGGGTAAGATTTGGTTCACCATTTCACACACCACTAGAAAAATCTTGCCATAACAACAAACACCAAGGGCCACATTACTAAATATTCTATGAGTTCAAACATATAAAGCATGTTTGATCAGAATTGATTAAAAAAATCCGAAAAATATATGGTCCAAGTCCTGTCCTGCACATGCAATATTCAGAACTCCAAGTTAAACAAACACCCCAGAAAAGATGGATTACAAAACAATTAACCACTTACTCCACATTTTAGTCCAAACTTACAAAAAAATAGTTGAGTGTAGTTAAGTGCCAAAGGTGCATAGTATATGGTAGTAATGTGCAATTTCCCCAACATTTTTCAGTGCTTTGAAAGTTTTAAATCTCATGAATCAGAAAGCATGTGTATAAGATGCCGAATCAATAGTTTGAGGCCGTGATGATTTTATAAAGGTTAAGTTTCTACACAGCAACAACAAGATCTAACTTCTTCAAGAGAAACGCCAAAATATTTCATGATTCAGCATCAGGCGAAAGCCAGGGGAAATCATATATCAGAAAATGCTTACTGTAAAATCAAAATTAGAATTGGTGCAAAATTCGCAAAAACTGAAGCATTTGCACAATTGGCCTCTAATCTCAATAAAGAGCCACTAAAATTGAAGAATTAAATCATTAGATCTTTGAAACAAAGTTAAGTAAACAGAATTAATCAAGAATTAATACAAAACAACACTGCCAAGTTCAAAATTGAAAAGAAATCTCCAAATCGCTAAGACAACATAATAAATCAAGAAATCAACTTTCTGGTTTAGAGGTTTCGTGGATACAATACAACTGTGTTATAAGTTAAAATATGAACAGACAATCCCGAATTGCTGAGAGAACACACGTGAACAGCTTATGTCACCTCCAATCTAATTAACACAAACAACAAATCATAAAATAAAAAAATAAACATGAAAAAAATGTTTGTATCCTTTGAACTCGTCTTAGGGTTTATATATAAATACACACAGATAAAAAGTAGCAGTAGCTAACCGGAGATGGGAAGCAATTTCGTCTCTCGCACCCCGATAAAAGCACTCATGAAACAAAACAAATAGCTGGAAAAACAAAACTGGAATTGGTAGCATTCCATAATTGCCTCTAATCTCAATAAAGAGCCACACAGAATCAGTCAGCTAGAGTTCAAAATTTTGCACATCTCCCTAAAATTGAACAACTAAATCATCAAAATTAGATCTTCGAAACAAAGTTAAACACAGTACTAATAAAAAATAATAATAACAGAAGATAAAACTCCAAATTGCTGAGAGTACAAGTGAACAGCTCATCAGAGCTCCAATCAAATTAACAAGAACAACAAATCATATAAACAAAATTAGATCTTCAAAACAAAACTAAACACAGTACTAATAAAATGAACAACACTGCCAAGTTAAAAACAGAAAAGTAAACTCCAAATTGCAGAGAACACAAGTGAACAGCTCATCAAAGCTCCAATCAAATTAACATGAACAACAAATCGAAAAATAAAATGAAAAAATGTTTGTATCCTTTGAACTCGTCTTAGGGTTTATACATAAATACACACAAATAGAAAGTAGCAGTAGCTTACCTAGAAGCTAGTAGTAGGAGATGGCAGACTATTTCTTCTCTCGCAGCACGACGAATCTCTTCTCGCGATCCAATATTTTCGTCGGAAATGGATCGAATTCAAAAACTATACACTTCTTTTGTTAGAAGAAGAAGAGAACAATAAAGAAAAATTCCAAACCTTAACTGATATGCAGAGGAGATTAGAAGAAGGAAGGAGATGATGATATTATTAGGTTGGAATTGATTTTACATATATTTATTCTGGGCCACCAAGTCTAGGCTTAATGAAAATAGCCCACACACCTATAAGCCCAATTTCATTTCATTTTCTCATATAAACTCAGAAACCGGGCCAACCGGTAATTATATCATACCGGTTTTATTGGGTTCCACATAGAGCCGGCAAAACGGATCCGTACCTGCGGGTACCCGCAACCCGACCCTAAAAATATAGGGTTCGGGTTTGATTTTTTTCCAACCCTAAAAAATCGGGTCGGGCTAGGGTCGGGTCGGGTATACCCATCATTTTATGCCTAAAATTCGTTGTTTGACCCTAACCCGACCTACCCAAAGACCCTTTAGGGTCGGGTTTAGGGTTATGGTGTAGCTCTAGACTTCCACCGGGTTTGACCCGTGAGACAACAACCGGACCGGAGATCTGCCGGGTCCCGGTTTAACCGGGTCGATCGGTCGGTCCGGTCCGACTTTCAAAACATTGGTTTCGACTCCCTTAGATTGGATAGGTACGTTTTGTTAGTCCACGTCTGTGTTTTGTTTTTTTATAGTTTTGTCTTTAAATTTTGTAGTATTTTTACCTCAACTCACATGTTGTTTCCGGCTACCATCTGTCGCGTCTCCATTTCGCACCGGTTTGGATGTTCACCTCATCGCTTCTCTGTCATGTCACCTTAGCGCTTCTCATTTTAGTGTATATACACAAAGTATTGCATTGTATTTCGAAAATGGTTGTTGCACTTGTCAACAAATTTGAAAAAGAAGAATGAAACAGTGCATTTCAATAACAATACTAGTTTCTAGTGCTAACATGGCGGTTCATAGGTGAGGTGGAATGTCAGCGTGCCAGAAAATGGGGACGTGACGAAGGAGATTCGGAAGTAGCATGTCATTTGGGTTTTTTATAAATAAATTAAAAATTCAAAAATTTAAGATGCAAAACCATCAAAAAAAATATAAATAAATAAATAAAAACTCAAACGTGGCTAAAAGCAAAAAAATGTGTCTATCCAATGGAGGAAGAACTAATTACCCTTTTTTTTTACCAAATTGAGTCAAATATGAAAGATAATGGGCCATTTTAGAGATAAATAAAATCTATAGGGTGAATTGGTTTATATATGAAAGTTCAAGGATCAAATTACAAAAATTCTCCAAAGGCTCAACACTGTTATAAATGGAATTGAGTCTTGGAAAGTTCAATATAGTCCAAACTTACTAAGAAATAATAATAATAAGGAAAAAGCACCCAAATG